>CAJNDS010002323.1:302500-322500 GCA_905221605.1 Symbiodinium natans
GCCTGGTTAGGGTTCAGCACCCTCTCACGCCAAGGGCCACGAAGCGCATACTACGCATGCATGGTGAACTCTACGTCCTGGCAGTCGACAGCCAGAACTCCAGGGCAGGCTCGGAATGCAACTTCAGCTTTCAGGTCTCAGGCTACTTCGGCTTCAGCGATCAATGAAAACTGAGATCTGGGAATCAGGCGGTCGCCCCTGAAGCGGAACTTCTTCATGATGTCCTGGGCAGGGGTTGAAAATTACGGTTTAGGGTCTGGGGTTTAGATTTAGGGCTTCTTTTTTGACTATACCTTAAACCTAAACCCTGAAAAGCTGAACCTAAAAGTTTACAGGGCTGAGGCGGTTTAAGGCGGTTTGGGGAAGAATAAGGAGCAGATCCCTACAATAGAGGGTTTTACCCCAACCCCCAAAATTTGACCCTACAGCCGTCATGTGACAGTCATAGGGTGCATTTTTGAGCGTTAGGGGAACCACATAGTCCCAGAACCCTGAACCCTAAACTCCGAAGCCTTATAGAATGCTAACTCCGCCCCAGCCAAAAGCCCCCTAACTCGAACCCTAAAACCTAGCCCCTAAACCCCCAACTCCCCAAACTGTTGCCCCCGAAACCCTTTTACCCAATCAACCCCGACAAGGTCCCCAATTGCGAGGCTGGGGTTCACTAAACGATAAGGATCCCAGAGGAGGCTGCCCCTACCCCCCCCCCCCCCCCCCCACCACTGTGCCCCTCCGAGACTTCTCAACCCCCGAAGCCCGAAGTTCCTTCCAGCCCAAACCCCTTCACATCCAAAATCCAAAAAAACCTGCACAAAAAAACCCTAAATCCCTCAAGCCTCGAAGCCCTAAATCCGCGCGAACCCCCCCTTCTGGCCTGCAGCTCCCTGTCATCCATCAAGATCTCGTTGGCTTCCTTCATGCCCCCCCCCCCCCCCCCCCGGCTTGGAAATTCTGCAGCATACACCCTCTACTGTAAAACCTAAAATCTGAAACCCCAAAACCTCAAGATGCGTTTTGCAGGCGTCCAAAGATGCATCTTCAGCCCTGAAAACCCTATCTAAAGCCTGCAAAGCCTAAAGCCCAAACCCTAACCCGAAACTGCAACCTCACATTTTTTTCGGCTCAAAGGTGTCAAGCAAATCGTATGACTTGCAACAGCGAGACCAAGCAGGACCCTCTATATAGACCAAATCGAAAGCAGCAGACGCGATTTTGCAGGCCCTGCCCCCCCAAGTGAAAGCAGCAGACAAGGTTCTGTCATCAAGCCCTGTCCCGAACTCTAGCAAAATGCGTTTTCGACATGCGTTTTGGAAGGCCTGGAAACGCACTCCCCCAGCACACTTGCCCATCCCTTTTTGTTGCATTCCGCCTGCCCCCCCCCCCCCCCCCCCCCACCCCCCCCCAAAAAAAAAAAAAAAACTCTTGCCTGCCAGCAAAATGCGTTTTAGGAGGCCTGGAAAACGCAGCCCCGGCCCCCCGCCCCCTCCTCCCCACCTGAGAGGCAACATGAGTTTTGGAAGGCCTGGAAAACGCACTCCCCCCTCCCCCTCCCCCTCTCTCCCGCCTGCAGGCAAAGTGGGGTTGTGCACAACCCCGGTGTTGAGCCGGCTCACGGAAACTTCGCTTCCGGTACTAAGCTTGTATACTACAAATCAATGAAAATCCAACCGGGTCTCGGGAACGTCGATTCCAGTACTAAGCTTGTACTACAAATCAATGAAAATCCAACCGGGTCTCGGGAACGTCGATTCCAGTACTAAGCTTGTACTACAACTCAATGAAAATCCAACCGGGTCTCGGGAACGTCGATTCCAGTACTAAGCTTGTACTACAAATCAATGAAAATCCAACCGGGTCTCGGGAACGTCGATTCCAGTACTAAGCTTGTACTACAAATCAATGAAAATCCAACCGGGTCTCGGGAACGTCGATTCCAGTACTAAGCTTGTACTACAAATCAATGAAAAATCCAGCCGGGCGACGGCAACGTCGATTCCAGTACTAAGCTTGTACTACAAACCAATGAAATCCAGCCGGGTCGCGGGAAGGGCGATTCCAGTACTAAGCTTGTACTACAAACCAATGAAAATCCAGCCGGGTCGCGGAAACGTCGATTCCAGTACTAAGCTTGTACTACAAACCAATGAAAATCCAGCCGGGTGACACATTCCAAATCGCTAACGATTTGGGGCTCTTGATTTTAAATCCAAAGCGCATTCGATCTTAAATCGCTAGCGATTTTCCCATCTAAGCCCTAGAACCCAAAAGATTGAAGTTCAAGACCCCGCCCAGGGGTCCTTTACCACCTGCCATCCAGTCTTGTCCATGGGAAGAAGGTCTGCCTGAGCATCCCAATTGCGTCGACACTCCCAACCCCAAACTTTTGATGCAACTCGTGATAGGACACCCCCATTGGTCAAAAATAAAGGGGGGGGATGACCCCAAACGGGTTCCCCCGCAGATCAGTCGGGTTTGGGTCCTGAAAGGCCAGGCAGGCAGGCTGATTCTCTCATTTGGCTCAGGCTCACATCTAAACCAGGCCAATGTCTTACATGTGAGACAGTGAGACACCCTTCCCGAGCCCGAAGCCCAGCAGCCTAAAGCTGTTCCCGTGAAAAGCTAAGGACGTCAACCAAGAACTCTTGCAAAACACATCCCCGAAGATACCCAATGCCCCAACAATTGAAAAATTACTCGGGCGATCCCTCAGCCCCCAACCCTGCGCTGGTGTCCTTGAGGCCTGATTTGTTCACCTGAACCCTTAGAGTCTTAGAGATCTTGAGAATCTCTCAAACCCCAAACCCTAAAGCCTCGAAGTCCAGCACCCTAGAACCCCAAAACCCCCAAAGCAGTAGAACCCTAACCCAGGCGTGCCTGATGTTGAGCGAAGAAACCTGCCATTGAGGGGTTTAGGGTTTGGGGTTCTATGAGGGTTTGATAAGTCCAAAGGGCTTATAAGCATTTACGAGGGATCACAGGCCAGGCATACCGTGCAATTCAACCCAAAACTCACGCAAAACCACGGATTTATGATGATCTGAAACGGAGAGCAATTTCAAGTTCAAGTCTTGCAAAGCGATGGCGTAAAATGGGAATCGACACCCCCGCCATACAACTCCATAGAACTGTAAACCCTAAACCTTCAATTAACCCTTAAACCGCCATAAGTTAGGCTGATGACCGCGAAAACTGCTAAGTTTACTCTTTTGAAGTATGTGCATTCAACCTGGCCGCCTGGATATCAAGCACCGTGCTGACCTCCCGGGGGCTGATTTCAAAAACCCTCACTCAACCCTACGCCTAATATTCGGGATGACTGCGAAATATCCCGGGGGCCTTTCTGGCAAGGAGCACTAAGCTTAAACCCTACGCCCCTCAACCTTACACTCTAAACGCCT
Organism: Symbiodinium natans; assembly: GCA_905221605.1. Taxonomy (NCBI): domain Eukaryota; class Dinophyceae; order Suessiales; family Symbiodiniaceae; genus Symbiodinium; species Symbiodinium natans. Next base: position 305,899 of record CAJNDS010002323.1, read on the forward strand.
AAGCCCTAAGCCCCTCAACCCTACACACCAAACACCTAAACCCTAAGCCCCCTCAAACACCAAGCCCTGAGCCCCTCAACCCGCCCCCGCGACCCCTGTGCTCCACCTGTCATACTCGGGTCCGCGGTGCGCACCTGCCCTGACCCGGAAGGCTTCTCCTGATGCGGCCCGCAAAATCAAAAAATAGGGATACCTTAATGGGTCCAAGAAAAAGGGAATCCTACTGTTTGCGGGATCCCCTATTTTCGAGGGGATATATGGTTGTGCGCTGTGGGTTCTGCGCCCCCCCCCCCCCCCCCCATGGTATATCCCCCCCCCCCCAAAGGGAAACCCTAACCCCACGCATAAACCTTAAACCCTAAACCCTAAACCCTAAACCCCAACCCCCAAACCCTAAACCCTTTCCAAAACCACCCAGAACCACCCCACAGGGGGGGGGGGGGGGCGTGGGCCCGCCGGGGCGCAACCAAAAAAAGGGTGGTTGTCAAAATGATAGTCCTTTTTTGGATCCCTACTCTGATGCGGCACCTAATATCTATAGGGTACCCAAAAGGGATCATAATTCTGACAACCACCCATATGAGGTTTTAACATCTCAGGGGCCTGTAAACCCGGCCCTGTAAGGTTTGGGCATCAGGATCGGGACCTTCAAGTGTGGCCGGCTTCGAGATTGTTTAGGGTTTAGGGTTTAGGGTTTGGGGTTTGGGGTTTGGGGTTTGGGGTTTGGGGTTTGGGGTTTGGGGTGTGGGGTTTGGGGTTTAACCCTCTAAAACATCTTCCCCAAGGAGGCACTCTTGCACCCCAAGGAAGGCACGCAAAACAAGGTCCCGATGTCCTGCCTAATTAGTGCATTAAGGTCCCTTTGGGGGGGGTGCACGGAGAGCCGAGCTCGAGCCATTTCATACATTATGACAGGAAGCCCCTGAACCCTAAACCCGAAACCCGTCGTGGAAGAGAGGCCTATCACCCCCAAGCCCGTCAGAGGCCCGAAAGCCCAACCCTACTACACCCCAAGCCCTAAGCTCTAAGCCCTAAACCCTAAACCCTGAGCGCTGTCGTCCTCTTACTCCTGACCCTGAGTTGGGATTGTCGAAGTCCAAGATAAACCGAGGCCACCCGCCCTGATGACACTGCTCCCCCCCTCCCTCCCCCGCCCCGCCTAAGATTAAATGTCGCACGAAGCTCGAAGCCCTAAGCCTTATACGCCCCCCCCCCCCTTTAAAAAGCTGATCCTAAGGCATTTGAGCCCAGACAGAGACCATGCCGTGCAAGGCTCTTCGTACGGAATGTTTACCCAAAACCCGAAAAGTCTGTGAGGACCGAGTCGGGCCTCACCCATCAGTATCCGCAGCAGGGTGGACCTAGGAAAGCTTATGGTTCTGATTCCAGGCTTCAGGGTTTGGGGTTCAGGTGTTTTTCGGGCTTGAGGCTTTAGGAGTTTAGGCGTCTGGCCGGGTTAGGGATCCGAGCTTCTAGGCCTGGAGCCCTCAGCAAACCGGAGCAAATCTCCGATTGCAGGTTAGGGTTTTAAACGTCTCCGTCGAACTCGAAACGTACATCCTGGACTCCGAGACCTTACCCAGAGGGTCCATTTGTAGTACCATTCTGGCATTAGGTACCCAAAAACCCTGAAATAGGTTTTTCGGGTACCTACTTCCATAATAGCAGTACAAATAGACCGTCAATCGCAACAAAGGACTACGTGACCGTTGGGACCGCATGTTTGCCATTTTCTTGTGCAAATCGAAAGCGCAGACCAGCACGTGCAGGAAGTTGCCAGGTTCATGCCGATTCGAGTCACCACGCTGTTCCACACCATTCACCCAGGCCTGCACTAAAGTTCGGATGTGTATGCAACAAACCCAAGCAGCAAAACAACAACGGAGTCGAAACACCTGCGGCCAGGTTGGGAGAAGTGGGTTCCAGCGAGGCTTCCCGTGGAAAAACGCAGCTTGATGACGCATGTCAAGCACAAGCATCCCTTTCTTAGCAATGCCCCTGAGCTTCGTGATTTTGCTTCGGGTTGTGTGGTGGATCTGCAGGTCCTTGCTCCCATGCATTGATGTAGAGGGCCACCTACAAAGTTGGCACTTCCGGCCTAGAAATGGTCAAATCGGGAACCGGAATTCGGACCAACGACCATTCAGGTTCAGGGTATGGCCGAGGAGTTAAGCAAGTACAGCGTGCTTGAGACTACAACCCCCGAACCTCTGCAGACCCTCCAAGCCCAAACCGAATACAAAGTCCCATTCGAAACCTTTAGCTGCAGACCCTGAAAGCTCGAAAACTCCACAAGTCCCTATGGCCCTATGCCTTCTCAGGCTAATGGCCCCTGCAACAACCCCTACTCTGTGGGTCTTTGCTTGTGTGACACGGCCAAATCAAGTCCATGGCGCTCGGCAGTTTCGAGGGGCGGGTTAGGGAGTTGAGGTTTAGGCCTTGTGATTTGGGGATTTAGAGGTTGAGGAATTCAGGAGGTTTGGGATTCCGGGGTTTGGGGTCGAGGGGATTTAGGCTCGAGCGCAAGGGGTTTCTGATACGTTCGGGTGCCTAAGTGCCCTGTATGCCAAGCACAAGCAGAATTATGAGCCCCGAGACCCGAATCCCCAAACCTCAAAAAACTCGAAATGAGGTACGTCGACAGCGTACTAGGTTTCGGGTACCGGCACCCGTCTGGGCTTTAGTATGATTCGTTCAGTCACAAGAATTAGTCGAATTGGGGGACCCTCCTTGCCGAACCTGCAAGCCGAGAGTTTGGCTTGCCCGGACCCCGAAACTCCAAACCCTTAGCCGCCCTAAAACCCTAAACCCCAAGCCCTAAACCCGGTAGCACAGGAAGGTCTCTGTGGTCCCTTCCAGGTTTCTAGGCTGGCCCTAAGGTACTCTTAGGTCCGATACGGGAACATGCCAAGCGTCAGGTGTCCGTTCAGGGCTTCAGCTGTGCGGCTTTCTATACTCCCCTTGAACCTGTATAAAACTAATATTTTTTACGTCCTCTCTGAACAAAAATGAAAAATACTCCCCAAGGGGGATATAGGCTTTAGGGGGATCATGGTTCACGTTTTCGGGTTGAGTCAGCGATGGGGTCTTTCAGATCCAGTGGTAAGACGAGGCGCCGCCGACTGCCGCTGGACTGCCAGCTTTCAAACATTCAAAGGCAAGCAGATTCACATGAAGAACATGGCCTGACGTTCACAGCAGCCCTAGACTCTAACCCTAAACCCTATACACCCTAAGCCGCAGTTGCAACCAACCTCTGAGCCCCAGAACCGATCCCTAAACCCTGGAACCGAAAATCTGAACACGGGCCAAGGCGTTTGGGGGTTCGGGGCGCATGAGAGGGCCTCTATACATAATCCAGGGTTCCCCGTGTAGGGGTTAGGGTGTAGGGCTTAAGGCCCCAAAAAACCCAAACCCTAAACTGTGACTGAACCCTAAACCTAATTGGGCCGGTAAGGCCCGTAGGTCCAAGATGGTGACCGCTTTTTTGTAGCGAGTCCGCTCACACTGACATGAACGGTACCTATGAGGAAAAGCGAGCATGGGTGCAGGGTCTAAGGCAAATGGAGCATAATTGAGGTTTAAGGTTTAGGGGAGAACAACCCCAAAAGCGGACTTAAACCCTCAGGGGCAGAGACGAGATGGCTGAGAACCCTAGTACGGGGTTGGGTTCAGGCGCCAGCACTTGAGCTATAAACCCCAACCCGAAACCCCTAAACCCTAGAATAAAGAGATCGCAGGTAGCCCAGGTCTACTAGAGGGGCCTTCACAACTAGAATAGGGTTTTGGGGGATATTGTAGTATAAATATACAGGGGCCATAAGCGAATATCATTAGCAATTATTCGGCCCCTATATAAAGTATCCCGGGTCGCTGTGTAGCCGATCTGCGAGGCCCAGAGCCTCTTCCAGATTCTGGGCCTGCGACTCCGCACCAGGGAAAATTTCGTGGTGCGCTTTGGCCGGCTTGCCCCAAGGGAGTTCTGAAGTCTGAACAGGCTGGTGAGATTTGCCTAGATTTGCCTCGGGTTTTGCTGAGCTCTAATACATAGTCGAGGCCAAGCTTGTGTTCAGCTAATCCAAGTTTTTATTCTCCATTCCGCAGGCCTCTCTTTTGCCCGACACAAGTCTTGATCCTATACTACCCCTTTAGAGGATGCTATACTGTCCTCTGGTCTCTGGTTCGTTGCGACAAAGGGAAGACCCCTTCCCCCACCTTGACTATCCCCAACCCGAAATACGCAACGGCTCATTGGGGCTCATCTCAGGGCTGTTTCGGCCTTGTTGTGGGTTCCAAAACCATAAGACTAGACAACATATATACTGCATCAGTATGCTCAGATGTACACTATTCAGTATTCTGTATCATGCAGAATATGTAGTGACATACATACATACATACCTACATACACACAAACACATATATATATATATATATATGGGTACATGCCTATCCCCCCTACCTTTTCTGAAATTTCTGTCTTTTGCACTTTGTCTGCACTCGATGTTTTTATTATGTGTGCCAAAACCCCAACCGCACCAACGCACCAACGTCCCAATCATTTGAGCCCATGATTGGGACAAAACCCCAACCGCACCAACGTACCAACGTCCCAATCATTTGGGCCCATGATTGGGACAAAACCTTAACCGCACCAACGTACCAACGTCCCAATCATTTGTGCCCATGATTGGGACAAAACCCCAACCGCACCAACGTACCAACGTCCCAATCATTTGAGCCCATGATTGGGACAAGAACCCACCCGCACCAATGCACCAACGTCCCAATCATTTGGGCCTATGATTGGTACACGGGATGAACTAATGTACCAATGTACCAATGATTTGGCCCATGATTGGTACACAGGATGTACCACCAATGTACCAATGTACCAATGTACCAATGTACCAATGTACCAATCATTTCGGCCCATGATTGGTACACAGGATGAACCAATGTACCAATGTACCAATGTACCAATGTACCAATCATTTCGGCCCAGGATTGGTACATAGGATGTTTGTACCAGTCATGGGCCCAAATCATTGGTACATTGGTACATTGGGTCATGGGTCGTCCTTTGCACCAATCATGGGCCCAAATCATTGGTACATTGGTACATTGGTACATTGGGTCCTGGGTCGTCCTTTGCACCAATCATGGGCCAAATCATTGGTACATTGGTTCATTGGTTCGTTGCTGCGTTGGCACTGTCAGTAAACCCTAAACCCTAGGTAGAACTTCTACCCACGTCTGTAGGTATATTGTTCTTATTGTATATCAAAAAGAGAAAGTGGAGAGGGAAGGACGGTATTCTCAAACCATAAAACTAGGAAGCATTTGATGGCAGGGGGTGATGCGAAAAAATCTATTATATGTAGGCCCCAGGGAAGCGAGAACACTGAGCAAATACCTCTATTCGTCTAAGATTTGGGCCAAACCGTATTCGTTTTAAATTTAGTTAAACAATAACGTTGGCTATCAACCCTAAACCCCTGCCAAGGTGACTCGACTTCTACACCAACTTCTTCGGTTTTTTGGGGGGAGTGTTCTGGGTACAGTAGCTATAATGGAACACCAAAGGTGTTTATAAACAGGGTCGGTGATTATAAACAGGTGTTGTGTTAAGTATAGTATACAAGTATATTCAATACTCATTATATCCTTTCTTTTGATCAACACCACATACGCCCCAGGTCGGTCCCAGGAAATAGTGGGCGGATGTGAAAATCTGCCCCCCCCCCCCCCCCCCTGCCATCCTCCCCCACCTCCCCCCACCTACCCCCCCCCCCCCCTCTAGCCCCCCAATAAGCACAACCACCGTCGCAGAACATGTGTTGCTGGCTAGCCATGTACATGTACAATTCGACACCCCTGAAGCCAGGAGCCCCATAAGCCCCGCCCGCGAACCCTGCATTAGCCTCGGTACCCTGGCAGAGGCGGCCCAAAAAAGGCACCCAGTGCATCAGAACTCCCAAAGAGCGCGAGGCCCCTGCACAAGACGCCACAGATCCCTTGTCTACCTCAAGAATAGGGTGTGTAGAGGTTTAGGGGTTAGGGTTGGGGTTGGGCTTTCCTGTAAGTCGTTGAACTGCACTGCTGTCAGGGCTCACTCAACATTGCATACAGGGTCCCGAAAACTAACATAGGAACTGAAAGACTTTGGGGTCTTAGGTCGGGTGACCAAGAGAGACCCGCAAAAATAAAAACTCCAAAAGCATGGCCTTAAACGCGGCCTCCTTAAGTTATTCCAATGGTGCCCTAGTCTGGAGGACCTGAGGACCTTAGTCTTGAAGATCTTTTTGTGGCGCCTCCTAGGAATTCTACACGAGTTGCTGGGAAAGTGATCGACTCCGCAAAACACATGTGCTGTGCATGCGGATTTGCAAGGGGGGTGGGGGGGAACTTGGCGCCAGTACTAAGCTTAGAAACTCCTTAAGACCTAGATCAAGCCCCACGTGTCTTGCCTTTAAACCCTGAATCCTGCCAAGTTGGCTACCTGCCTTCTCACAGACATTCGGGCCTCTAAACAGACCAAAGAATTTGGACCCAAGTCACCGGCAGAAATATTTGCGGTTTCCGGCTTCGGGGTTGGGATTTGGTGCTTAGGGTTTTGGATTTCGCCCCTCTGCTGGTGCATACGCCACAAGGGACCGTGGGCAGTGGCAGTGGAGGCGGAGGTTCATTTAGCTGCCGCCCTCAAAGGCTTCAGTCCAATCGCATGAGTATCGGGGAAGGCCCAGTCGGAACAGTATGGGGCTGACGTAATTATCTCAAGTTACATGGTCCCTTAGTCTGGGCCCTTAAGTTGGACCCCTTACATACCCCTTATATACCCTATACAAATGAAGGGCAAATACATCAGGACCCTTTAAGACAGTTTAGGGTGGAGGGTTTTGGCTGGGCACCTTTATTTCCGGCGATTCTACGTACGCATAGGGAATATGAGGGTAGCGTGTTGGAAATGGCTCAGGGTTCTTGAACTACTTAGGCCCGCTAAGCCCTGAAACCCTTAAACCCTGAGCCCTAAACTCCAAAACCCCACCCTCAACGCCCTCTAAAACCATCGCGAAGTTATGATCCTCTTAAACCCACGAAGGGAAGACAATGAAACATGATCCCCCTAAACCCAATAAGGGAACATATTGAAATCCGATCCTCTTAAACCCAATAAGGGGAAATATGAAATTTTCTCAGGGCCTATGCAGGAGCCAAAGCCTTCGGGAGCTTCGGCACGAGGCAAGGTGCAAACTCACTGACAAGCTGCGAGCTCCACCTCGACACCTGAAAACATTTGGGCTTGTTTTGGGGGGTTTCAAGGTGTAGAGTGTTTACTGGGCTTCGAGAGTGTATAGGGTAAAAAGATTTGGGAAAACAACCGAGTACCCTGAGCATCGGAGTGGGAAGCGCGATCTCCATCTTGCCTGGCTCAGCACCCTGATTCGCAGTGGGTCGCTGAAAAAATAGAAAGGAAGCAGTGAACAGGGCTGTGGCGGTGACGCCGTATTTCTATGCTGAACAATCGTAGGCCGCTGGGAGTTTTTATTTTTTAAATACCGGTTACATACCCTGAAAAAAAACCGTAGGGGATTCTGTATGCCCCCAAAAAGGCCAAGAGCCCGTACTGGGGCCCCTACTCTTGAACCTGTCACCTTCGTAAGACCCCCAGCCCTATGAGCCTGCTTCTTGGGTACAGAACTAAACCCTAAACCCTAAACCCCAAACCCCAAACCCCAAACCCTAAACCCCAAACGATAGGTTTAGGGGTCCCAAGTACTGAACGGCTAAGAGCACCTCAGCCCGCACAAACTTGCGCTTCTTGCAGCTTTGGCTTAGTGCTTAGGTTCCCTAAATCCTATAAACCCTAAACCTTGAACCCTGAACCCTAAACCCTAAACCCTACAACCTAAACGCCTCAGCCCGCCAACCTGCACATCACATCGGGGATCTCGCCGTGGTGGCGCGGCTCTCTCTGCTGTCTAGCCTTAGCCTGAGCCACCCGATCCAGCAACTGGCCTCATTGCCCGAGGGTTTAGGGTTTAGGGTTTAGGGTTTCGGGCTTAGGGGATCCAGGAACTGGCCACATTGCGGTGAAAGGACCAGCTGTCCCTGCATTCTCAACCTTCGCAACGCTCGAAAGCTAAGAACTGGCGGGGGGGGGGGGCTTATGGTGTGCTCATGCTGATCTGAAACTCGTTGTGCCAAAGCTCTCTTGCAAAAGGCCCATGCACGGAAACTTCCAATTGCAACTTGTGTTTGGCTTGGGTTGTCGCAGGGACGAGCTGGCCTCACAATGTCATGCAACTTGGCTGTTCTTGGGGCTCCTCCACTGATGTCCCTTCCATCTCATATGTCTCCCGGGCTCCTTGAACGGGCAAAGTTCGGATATCTCCGAGAACAGCCAAGGACGTGAGCTTTGAGCGCAATGGCGCTACCGTGGAGAAAGATGGGAGACGAGTGCAGCACGAAGTCGCGAAGGATTTCAGGGTTTCCGGGCGTAGGAGTTGCAGTTCGGGCTGTATCCAGAAACTTCTTCTATAAACACGCCACTAACCCAAAGACCGCAACATCACCAACTCGGTGTCTAAGCTCTACAAACCCTGGGCTAACAGGGTTTGGGCTTCAGCGGGTCGGAGTACTCCTTTTGCTAATCCTAAATCTGGAACCCCAAGCCCTAAAACCGATACATCTATAACCCTACAGCCCTAACCCCCAAAGCCTCGACCTGTGCTAATGGATAACTGGGCCTGCGCTGCACCTCGCTCCGATGCTTGGAATGCTTGAGAGCTGTTCAGCCTCCCACGTTGGCTCAAGGTTTAGGCAGAGCGCCGTACTGTATGTAATTTCGGGGGTTGCAGGATTTGGAAGGTTGGGTTTAGGTGCTAGGGATTAAGAGCTAGCACACTCGGACCATTGGACTGCATCGTCAACTAGCCCCAAAATGCTCAACAATGTTGACTCTTGAGTTTAGGACAGCATTTAAGCGATTCGCGTGCCTCCGAGCACATCCGAGCAACACGCGGCCCAAAGGGTACGAGACTACCTATGTCAAGCAACAGCCTAAACACAGCAAATGATCGGATTATGGCAATGGTTATGGTAGAGAAGGGATGCTCAAGCCTTCTAATCAAACCAGCAGTAAATCTGCATCGTTGTACACGTGCATATACATACACGTATACATACTGGTCGATATATATATATATATAGATAGTCTGTGCTTACATATGTATGTGTTTACATGGTCTATGTATATGTGTACGTATATATATATATATATATATATGAATAACTTATATAGGGGGGTTTAGGACTTATCGTCCTAGACTCCAAGTCCTTCAGCACGGCTCCGAGGTTGATCTCTGAGAATTCCTGAACCCTGAGCCCTAATAAGCCCCAATAAGCGCTGAACCCTCACAAAACCTAACTATCCATAGACGACCCCCAATAAGACTGATAAGCTCGCAAATAAAACCCGAATAAGCCCTCATAGACCCCAATAAGCCTCAGTCAGCCCTAAACCCTGAGCTCTGAGCTATGACCCTATATCCTCAACCCGAAGAAGCTCAGCGCCCAACACCTCAAAGCAACGATACACGCTGAAGCGTAAACCATAATCGATCACTCAAGAGCTTGAGAAGACCCAGGTGGGAGGCTTACAAGCGACAGCGGATGACTGGGCTTTCAGAGCCTCGGGGTTTAGGTTTACAGGGTTTAGTGGAGCTGTTCTCTCAGGCCTTTAGGGTTTTACAACTGTTTTTCTTTTGGAGGGGGGGGGGGGGAGGGGGAGAAGCTCACGATACATTCAACGAGTGCCAAGTGCCGGCTGCGGACGACGCGCTTTGCGCTCGGCCCGCCGACCAATCGCCCGACCGGTCTGAGCAAAGGTCGTCCAAAGGACCCCGCCATATGACGTGTGCACCTATCATATTGAACAAACTAGATATATGTGTATATACTTATAGCAATAAGAACAATAACAATAATAATATATATATATACACATATATATATATATATGTGTGTGTGTGTGTCGAGCTTGAGGGGCAGATCATCGGGTTTCGGGCTTATATATAGAGGGTTGCACTGCCTCATTCCCAGTGTCCTAGTGTTACAAGGGAACCAGAACCTCACTCTATTAGCTTAATTAGGGGTCAAGGGCAACTGAACCATAAAGCCCAACTCTCTACACTTGCTAAACCCAGTAATTTCTGAACCCGAGACCCGGCTCTTGCGTCAGACCCTGCCCCAGGAAGCACCTAGTGCGGCAACATGGGTTGCTGCCGCCTTTGGCTCTCACCGGGTTCTTGGCGGCACTGCGTCTTTCTAGGGGTTATAGGCTTTTGGGTTTCTGGGGAGTTCCAGCTGCAGTCGAGCTTGCAGATCAAACGACAGACGCAGCCCACAAGACATAATGCACATGCGCGCGTCCACGGTTCTGACCAAAATTTCAGAACTCTCGAACGGCTTAAAACACACCAGCCGTCACTAAGACAGCTATCCTCCAGCAGGGCGAAAGAAAGATAAAAAATGCGGAGCTTGGGTTTACGGTTCAGGCTTCAGGGTTTAGGAGAGGCTTCTCGGGAATGTTGAGCTCTACCGTAGTGGAAGAAACAGAGGGGGTGACAACAATGAACTTCAAACAGAAAAACCCCTCAACGTGCCTCCTTGTGTTACATTCCAGCGTGGTAAACCAGCCGCCCTAAACACCACTCGGGGCCCTTGTATTCGCAGACAAAACTGAAACCCTGAACCCTAATGTCCGAGATGTGGGATCTGATGTCCATGATAGGCTGTTCATTCTCTATTTGTTTTTTTCTTTTTTTTTTTTTTTTTTTTTTTTTTGGGGGGGGGGGGGGTTCTGTATTGAGCGCATGTCGGGTTCATTTAGGGTTTACAGTAGTACAGTACTTGGCCATTTGAAAGCCCCTTCAAATTCAGCTCATCATCCCCCTAATATGTCCACTTCGCTGGCGCCACATTTTGTTTCTTCTCGCCTCGGCCATAAGACAAAACAGTGACACAACAAGAAAAAGCAGCACTGAGGTCCTCCGAGTGAGGCAACGAGCATTCCAGTGCTGAGGCTCAGGTCATGCTCCTTCAGGTGTGGGGTCTTGGAGGCCTTCGACATGCAGTGAGCTTGAGGGATGGAAACCCCTTAGCTCTAAGCACGACTGAAACTCGCAACCGAAACCTGACCCTCCTCCGAGGTCCATGGGCACCTGGCAGTATAGGGTTACATCCGCGGCAACCGTTACTATCGACCTACTCAGAGTAGCAAAAGCCCAGGTCAAAACCACCGAACCAGTGAAGCCAACATCAGCCCTTTGAACCCTAAACCTTGGGATGTTGCCCCTTATACTAACAGTCCATAATAGGGACTAACAAAGGGATACTATCATCCCTATTTAGGGCTGTAAGAAAAAAAGGAGTAACATCACAACCTAAACCCCAAACCCTAAACAGTAAAACCCTATGAGCCCTAAACCTCGATGCCCGAGAGCCTTGAAATACCCCCCCCCCCCCCCCCACACCCCAAACCACCTGAAACCCGTATCAGTTCTCCAAATTCTGGTCCCGGGTTTTGGGCGCCGAAGAAATGAAACCGGGAATGTGATGTAGAGAACTGACCATACCGTCCATACCCGCACCGAAAAGGCAGCACTAAAGTCCAAGACGTCTGTTTCCCAAGCAGAAGACAACTGAAGAACACATAGAGAGGGCGGTATCAAGCTTAAAGGCCCGGGTTTCGGGTTTAGGGCATCAAGCCCTGGATGTTCGGTGTGCAGGTAAGGCTGGTTTGACTTCCTTCGAGCTTGCCCCTGCCCTCACACCATTCCAGGTGAAACCGCCGCACTGCTGAAAGGCTCATTGAACTACCGCTTCAGGCGGCTTCGTTAGCCCGTCTTTCGGGCTCACGACTTGATCAGATCGGAACTGCAAAAGATGGGGGTGGGGGGAACTACAAGGGTTTCCGAACATAGGGGGAACCCTTTTTTTGAAAACATCCGAGAATGAGGGTTTTCGTATTCTGGAATATATTTGGGGGCACCCCTATTCTGAGAATGCCGATATTCCAACGGCAAATACGGGTTTAGGGTTCAGAGGCTTTAGCTCACGAACCATGCCTCTCCCCACTCCCCATGCCTTTGCAGAGCTTCTGAATCTCGAGCCCTCTACTGCATGTCGGTCGGGGTGCCCGGGGGCGTACAAGCAGCGCTTTCGCTGTTAGGTGGCCGTGCCGGGGTTTCTGATTCGGCTGGCGTTCCTTGGCAGGCGTAGGGCTTCAGGGCTTACGGCTTGGGTTTTGGAAGGATCGGTTGTTGCATTGCCTTGCGCGTGTGAAAGGGTCGGCGACTGACGCAATTACCCCCACCTCCCCACACAAACACACACACACAAACCTTCCATGGTCTGTGCGCCAACGACTGCCGAAACTCCGAAACCCCAAACCCCTCACGCCTTAAAGCCCCTAAACTGGCCCAAAACCCTGGAACTCTAAGAGCCAAGCAAGAACCAACAAAACCCTAAACCCAGAAGTCTCCGAAGATGAGCCGTTAACCGTGGAAACCCGAAATCCCGTAAACCCTGCACCTATTTGCATCTAGGGCCTGGGATGTCGCCCATTCTACTAGCAGTCCTGAATAGGGATTATGGTACTCCCTATTAGAATCCCTAAGAAGGACTGTTAGTTGATGGGGGAACGCCCCAATCTAGGACCCGAAACCGCAGCCTGGGCGCTTGACTCGAAAGCCGAAGGAGTGTTCGAGTCGGGTCTCGAGAGCGCCGGCGAATGTAAGAGTCGGATGGAATCCTGGGTTGAGGGGGGTTTTTGAGGGTTTGCGGCCGTTTTTATGGTCGTAGGGAGCCTTGTGATTAGGGTGGTGGGCTCAGGGATCAAGGTTGAGGGTTTAGAGTTGAGACTTCTGTGTTGGAGTTTAGGATTGAGGATTTTGTGTGTAGAGTATATAAAGGGTTTTGGGGCTCAGGGTTGAGGGTCTAGGGAGGAAGTTTATGGCAGCGAGGTCGGACCAAAAAGAGGAATTCAAGCCATGCAGAAAGCTGGAAAACAACCCATTGTTTAGGGCCACAACTTCGTAGATTATAATCCTTGACTACTGGGGAGCAACCTGCACAATCGTTGGAAATTGGGGCCGTGGGCCCTCAAACCCCTAAAACCCCCTAACCTAAAACCCTACAAAGGTAGCGCAAACACTAAAGCCCTGAACCCCAAAACTCCTGAACCTCCTGAACCCTAGACCTAAAGGCTGTGTAATCCTCTGCTCCAAGGCCCAAGAAACCATTGAACTGCGACGGGAACTCACCGCTGAGCCATCACTCCATTCCTGAGCTTGCAGCCTACACCCTGAAACCCCAGACCCTGAGCCCTAAGCCCTAAATCTGGGATGGCCCTCAAGACCCTCTGAAAAAATGGATTCCTAAATACGACCTTCTTAAACCCAACAAGTGAGAACAAAAATTTCCCAAGGGCATACATGGCCACCCCACCCCATTAAGGTCTTAGGTTCATCTGCGCCAGAAGCCCTGGCCTTAAAAAAGGTGTCAGGGAGAATTAACGCACAGCAAGGTTGCACTTGTCAGTGAACCCTAAACCCTAAATCCGAAATCCTAAACCCTAATCACTCCGTCAGTTCTGGGCAGGAAGCTGCCTGTAACCCGCCAGGAATGTCCACGGAGGCTGTGCATGCGGTGCTCCACGTGTTGCAAGCCTCTAGCTGCAGTCGGAACCCCAAACCCCAAACCCCGAACTCTAAAACCCTAAAACCTAAAACCCTAAAATCCTAAAACCCTAAACCCAACTCCCAAGCTCTCCTGACCCAGACCAACGCCTCACAGCGGAGATTGTTACCCAGAACCCCAGCCCCTACATTAAACACCATAAAAAAGGGCGTAAACAATTCTAAGAAACTACCTCAAAACCCTAAACCCGACAAAATGATACATCCTCAGGCTGCGCAACCTTGAGAATTGGGGTTGAAGATTGGGGGTTTTGGGATTAGGGCTTATGGGTTGAGGGTTAAGGTGAAGGGCAACGATGTGATTGTTTGCTCTCTGAGATAGGGATGTGGCTCAGGGTTTAGGTCTCAGAGATTCAGAACGAAGGCGACAACGGGTTCGGCTTCAAAAAGGCCGGGTTTCAGTTGAAGTGCTTGGCGACCTAAACCCTACCCCCCCAAACCCCCTAAACGATTTTGGGCTTTGGGGTCTATCAGGTAACGGGGGCCCCGGGCCGAGAGCGGTTTCGGCGGGTAGGAATACCACAGGGACAATCGCTAGAAAGAGACAGGGCCTGCTTCCCTTTAAGGTCAGGGTGTAGGGTTTGGTAGTTTCTGGGTTTAAGGTTTTGGTTTATGGGCGTATAGACATCCTTAAGCCCCAGACGCCTATTTCCAGTGCCCTAGGAATAGCCAGAGCAGCCATTTCTGATTCAATAACGTGTTGTAGTTGACCCCTAGGTGCAAAAGGAAAATTGGTCACACTGCCTAAAGCAGCAGCTGGAGGCGGAACATCCAAAGTTTCTGCCACGCCGCATGGTGGTTGGGCGCATTCTTGATGGCCTCACATGCTGAGCTGACAAGTGTTCGATGACAGCCAGAGGGCCCCCTGTTTTGGGGGCTTGCCGGGGGTAACCGAAACATACTGGAAGCCGTGGAAAGGCCCTGAACCTTAAGCAAGCCCTTTTTAGGCCTGAACTTGAACAAAAAAACACTAAAGGCCTACTAAACCCTAAATGCCCTCAAGACATCATCTGAATCCAGCTCCGAATATACACCCTAGACCCTCAACCCTAAACCCTAGAAACCCTGAACCCAGGCTTTTTGGGTCAGCCCCGGAACCCCAAAGTCCCCAAACCCGAAAAAACCTTCTGAGGGTTTAGGGTTTAGGGTTCAAGGTTTAGGGTTCGACTTTCCGAAGATCCCCCCCGCGCCCCCCCCCCCCCCCCCCCCATTTTTGCAGCTCGGAGGGCTGGCAACTTGGCAACATCGATGACGGTGACGCTCCAAATCCTGTGCCCAGAACCCTGAAGCCCACAAAACGGGGGCTCTGGGGTTTAGGGTTTAGGGTTCTCCGACTCAGGGTTTTACTGGTTTCCAAGAGGTGCTTTAGGTTCGGATTTTGGGTGTAGGGTGTATGGGGGCGAAGGAAGTACAAAAGAAGTGCAGGGCTATGGGGAAAACCAACCACATTTAAAGAAACATTTCTCGGGGGGGGTAAAAAATCTGTCGGCTTTCGTGTTTTCTTTGTGACATTTTAAGAGTAAAAGCTTTCAAGAAGCCGAAGCTTTATTTTTCTAGAAGCTGAGGCCCTTCAGAAAGCTTCGATTTCTTATGTGATTGCTTACTTGAGGAGAGAAGTTTTCATTCTTTCCTGAGCTACCCCTCATGGGCTCTGCCCGGCAAAGGCAGCATCACATTTATAAAAAGGGACCACAAATATGGGAGGCCCCTGGGGGGAGCCCTACCGTTGTCAATGCATTCCTATTGTTTTAAATAGAGAATCAATACATTGCCATGATCTTATTTTGCGGCGCCCTGCCTTTCTTATTGCGGGGGGGGGGGGGCCAATTAAACAGGTGCTCGGATTACTGTAAAGCAGTAAACCGATTGACCCTAGAACCCTGAATCCGCCATGCACATGCTGCTTAGGGGTTTTGGGCTTAGGCGTTTACAATCACTAGTACCCGAATCCTGCCAAACCCGAATCCTTCACGCACTGAATGACGTCTGGAATCTAGACCTAAACACTAAAAAAACACAATCCGGATAATCAAAACTTGTAACCTACAAGGCTTAAATCCCGTAGCCCTCATCGCAAAATCCCCCCCCCCTTAAGAGGGGGGGGGGTTGAATATGCAGATTCCATTATTGACCCCCCCCCCCCGACCCAAGCAGAAAATGCAGAATCCAGGGCTTGAACCCTCCCTATGATGGGGTCCCTCAGGCGGCCCTCAGCTTCTGCCTTTTGCTCACAGCGTTTCGGGTTTAGGGTTTAGGGTGCTACATCCAGCAACATCCAAGATTCATACTTCCAGTTCGTCAACAGCAACCCTGAATCGAAACTAAACCCGAAGCCATAAACCCTAAACCCTCAAACAAAACCAAGAAGGAGGCACCAAAAGAAGACCCAGAAAGGTCCGGGAGGCCCCAGAAAAGCCTCCTTTTTAAGAATCTTAGAACGCTCCGGGAGGCCCTCCAAAAAGAAGCCTCCAAAACCCCGGAAGGAGGCCTCAGTTGCAGAAGCCAAGCCCTGAACCCGAAACACCTCGATGGTTTAGGGTTAGGGCGTTAGGGGTTAGGGTTTTCAGAGAGCCTTTTAAGAAAAGTATTCCCGCAAAGCGCCCCGAGCGGCTCCGGAAAGGGCTTCTGCGTCTCTTGGGACTAACACTCAACTGAGACAGAGATGGGAAAGAAGATGGGGTGCCTTACTTTAGGCACCTTAGGGCTTTAGGGATCTTTAGGGTTACTGAGGTGAACGATTCCTGGGCTTTGCCCTGAGCCTAGGGTAAGTGAAACTAATGGCAAATTAATTATAAGTTGAATTAATGCAAATTATAAGTAAAATTGAAATGAATACTCT
>CAJNDS010002323.1:327500-330000 GCA_905221605.1 Symbiodinium natans
AGAGCCCATATTAGGGACCATGTACCTACCACAAGGAACAGGGCGCTGGGTTTTAAGCTCATCTTAGGAAAAACAAGCCCTGTGTCAGAGGCTACCGAAAACCCTAGACCCTGAACCGTGATTACCCTAAACCTTTACCCTTTACCGTTACCCTTTAAACCCTAAACACCAACAAGGAAAACATTAAAAAAAAAAACAATCTCAAGATGCAGGCCAAGAAGACTGAGACTCGCCAGAAAAGCGTTGGGGGTTGATTGGCTTGATGACGCTCCCCGAGAACCTTGCATGGTTTCCCCCCCAAGAACCCAAATTTTGTGTTCTGGCCACTGCACAGGCTCTTTTTACACCCTTTCAACCCTTTAACCCCTAAACCCTATCGGCCGTGAAACGCTATAAGCCTTAACCCTGGGACCCGCAATTTATGGGAAGGAGGCTAGCCGTGCATCAAGCAGGTCCCCCCCCCCCCCTCACCACTCCCGGACCCCCCACAAGCCACCCCCCCCCCCACCCCATCGCCCCCACCACCCGTAGCACCCGTAGCACCCGTAGCACCCGTGGCACCCGTAGCACCAGCACCCGTACCACCCTATTTCCCACAAATATGAAATCGACCCCACAGCCACAAAAGTAGGATCCCAACAGTGCCACTGAATGATCCCAGAAGCTGGCTAAATTGGCTGGCGTTGCTCTCCTCCGACCTCAGACTGGCATTGACGGCAGTAGCGCTCTGTGGCTACAAGGGTTTCAAAGGTTGAATGGGTTTAGGGTTTAGGGTTTAGGGTCTAGGGTTTAGGGTTTACGGTTTGGGTTTTAGGGTTGGGTTCACAGTGTTTAAGAGATTATCAGGGCCCACACAAAAAGAAAGCACTTCGAAGCCCCCAAGGATACCCCATACCTTAGGTCTTCGGGCTCGATGCGCTAGGACGGCCGAGTTGGTCTGGCGTTGGGGATAACAGCTTGCCGGTTTTGCAGGGTTTGAGGTCTCCTGGTGCTATTTTTTCCCAAACCTGGCTCCCCAATATAGGGTTCCCTGCATGTTGCAAGAGAAGCCAGAGCATTCCAAACTCCCTCGAAGTGAAGCCAAGTGGCCCGTGGCCTGTCCGAGAAAAGGTGCTTGTCTTCCAGATCCCCGACCTGGGGGACCTGAGGCAAGAAGCCCCTGGATCTAAGCAGCCAAAGCCCCTAACCGCAGCTTTAGCCCACATCGGCAAGACCCTGAACCCAACAAAACGCCATAACGCCCTCCAAAACCCTGAGCCCTCCTGGCACCTCTGAGCTCAGCAAGAAACAAACCCCAACAGCACCAGTCAGTGAAACAAGGGGGTCAAGGGCTTTAGAATTGTAGGTTTTCAGGTCTGAGAAAAGCGGTGGCCCTGTTGTTGGGCCTCCGCTGGCCATAGCCAGCAAGAGGTACCTCCACCCTGATCCCTAAACTAAAGACCCTAAACACCGAAACCCCCTCGACTCAAGACCCCCAAACTGCAGCTCTGCCCTTGCCTCCTACGCCCAGATGGGCTGAATGTCACCAAAGACACTAAATCCAAACCGTCTGAGGCCGGTTTGGGGCCCTTACAACCCTCAAGTGCTCCTAGACTATTAAACCCAACAAGGGAAATATGACATATCCTAAGGGCCGGTGCCCAGTTTAGGGTTCTCGTATCGCGTCCTCTTGTCCCTTTCTGGGGCCCCTCTTTCGGAAAAGTGACCTCAAACCTCCAGGTATTTACTCCTACATACGATCTTCTGAAGGGCCACTAAGAGAACAGGGCTTAGGGGTTTAGGGGTTTACGGGTTTAGGGGTTTAGGAGGTTAGGGGTTTAGGGGTTTAGGGGTTAGGGTTTAGGGTTTGGGAAAGCCCCCCCCAACCCCAGCCTCTCCATTGCGATGGAACCCTCGCAGGAGCTGGTCTCCGAAACCATCCGCACCATGTTCGAAACAGCCTCCATCCCTTCGTCAAGCCACACCTTAGGAGAGCGGTTTTGCGAGTTTAGGGTTTAGGGTTTCGGATACCCTGAACCCTAAGCCCCATTGCCTAAACCTTACAGGTCATCCTCCTCTGCTCATAGGGCTCCCAAAACCTTCCCCCAAAGAGATTTAGGTCTCGTGGCCAAGCCAATTTCCGCTACAACTTTGGGTCCTGGATTCCTTGGTTTTCCCCTTGAAAGAGGTTGGGGGGATCCTAAGATCCCTAAGCCAGGGAGAGGGAAACCGTTTTTACTGCTCTTGAAGCCAGTCTGGGACTATGTCCTGCAGGTAATGCAGGAACAAACGGGCGCCTCACTTGTCTTAAAGAGTTTTTCAGGTATCCCAACCCACCAATAAGAGCAATAAGGCCACACGGGGGGGGGGGGGGGCTGGGCTAAGACTAACATGTTGGGGGTGGGGTGGGGGGGGGGGGGGGGGGGGGGGTGAACTCTTAATGAGCTACTGACCCGAATCAGGCTTTTCAGTAACGCCATGAGAAAACTCACAGGATGGGTTCGTTGCAATTGAGTGATTA
>CAJNDS010002323.1:332500-472500 GCA_905221605.1 Symbiodinium natans
TAACCCAAAGCCCTCAGAAGCCCGGACGCCCAAAGCTGAACCCAAGAGATCCCTTGCAGGTTTGAAAACCCCCTAAACCCTAAACCCATAACCCAAAACCCTAAACCCTCCCAAGTAGTGAGAAAACAAGGCGCCAGCTCAAGGCAATCAGTCCACTGAGCAGAGGAACCAGGAGCACGGCCACAAGGATCCTGGGGGTCGAAACATAAGAACCAGAATGATTAGAAGAATTTTGTTTTTTTTTTTTTTGGGGGGGGGGGGGGGGTTGTGATAGTATACTTACAAAGGGACCATAGGGGAATATTATTAGTAATTATTCCGCCCCCTATATTATATAGGGCTTCGGGTCCCTAAACCTCCAAAACCCTACACCCCGCAAAGCTTAGTTTTTTCACCTTCTTGCTCTTCTTGTTGTTGTTGTTGTTGCGCTACAACTTTGACGGTTGGTAGAAATATTGCATGGCCAAGATGGCCACCACCGTGAAAGTCAAGCCCTAGCTTCTACATGCAATATTGGCCATGGCTGTGAACGCAGGGGGTTTTAGGGTTTAGGGTTTTGGGCTTACGGTTTAGGGTTTGGGGGTCTGCACCGTCCACTCCATGGCCCTCCTGCGGGAGCTGCAGAAAAAAGTAGGTGGCAAGCGGCAGACGGCATTTCCAAGATTACACAGTGGCCACCTCTTATCCAGAAGTTCCCGAAAGAAGCCCCACCCTACCATTCTCCAGTTCCAGTCCTGCTATATACTAGTTTTGCGGGATCTTGGGTTTAGGCGAAATTCTGCTGTGGCTATTTCAATTGCTACTGCTGCTGCTAAATGCCTATTTTACCAGCTACTGAGATAGTGTGACGCCCTGTGCTGTGTTGCGATTGTCCGTTTTCCTTTCCATTGCCATTTCCGCTGCGCTCATCTTACTCATGTAGATACTGCAGCCACTGCTCCCGTTACACTTGTCAGCACTCTTGCAGCTCCTGATAGATTACTTTTCCTTTTTCCTAGGGGTCAAGGAATAAACTTGATAGAGGCTACGAACTCGAGTGCAAACACGTGCCACGTACTCCGCTTAGAGAAGCTCGACACGACACGTGGAATTCACAATGACAGCACGAGCACAAAGTCACAAATTGCGGAATGGCCTACCAAAAAATGCATATGCTTGGTGCAACTACAGCCGTTCCTCAACACTCGTGCAACATCGTGCAACCTTGCGGATGCTGGCAAGCGCTTCGCGGGCGCAAGCGCGAGGATCTCGGTCGATCTTCGAGCCCCGGAACCCCGACACTTCTTTGCAGCCGGAACCCTCGCATGCAATCGATTTAAAAGCTTAAAGGTGGCTTAGAAGCACCACATCGGAATACAGTGTGACATCTGCCGGGATTCCGCGACCGCGTCTTGGACCACTGGACCCCCAGCCGCCACCTCAGTGTGTGGGGCTTACGTTAACCTATAAACACCAAACGCTGAACCCCAAGCTTCAAAAACCCGAAACCAAAAACCCTGAACCGCCAAACCGTAAACTCTAAACCCTGCATCTGTACGGCTTCGGGTGGGCAAAGAGCACAGGCCATTTAAGTGGCAACCCTAAGCCCGAAAGGTCCCTACCGCGGAAACAAATTCACCAGGGCTTAGGGGCTGAGGGGTTCGGAGCTTTGGATGGTTTGGGGATGTTTGGGGGGTGTAGGGGAACCTGTTATAAAGCCTAACCCCCCCCGTGTCTCATCCCGACAGCAGTGAGAGTGAGGGAAGGGCCCGAGGGCTCAGAGAGTGACCGCCATAGGGCTGCAAGGAGTTTAAGGTTGCAGGGTCGGAGGTTCGTTTCGGGCGCAAGGCGTCGATTTGGTGTTCATGACGAAGCTGCACTGACGTAGACAGGCCCATGTGAATAATTATGGTGCAATTTCCTGACGAAAAGGGCTGAGGGTGTAGGGGTTAGGGCCAGTGTATACATTGTATTTGCGGCCTTCATAAAATGCCGAGTACCGATGGTCAACGGAAGCTGACAAATGCCGAAATCAAACAGAGGGCTCTGTAGATTCATTTCACCTTTATACAGGTCAATGTCAAGTCTCCAGCGAAAAGAACCCATATGAAACCCTCGCAAATGATCGAACAAAGCTCTTGAGGGCTGTGAGGAAGGCCTTCAACCCTAGAGCCCTACCAGCCTTGGACGCACCTCATGCCTTCGAAACTTTGCCACAGAACCAGTCGGACCCCCCCAACCCCCAGTTCCTAAACATGCTTTGACTTGGAGGCTTTCGTACCTGACTTAAGGGAGCTACGAGATGTTGAGAAGGGTTTAGGGCTAGGGAGCCTGGGAATTGCATTGGGAGCCTATATGTCGTCATGCGAACCAGAGGATTAGGTACTGCTGAGATGGAAACTACAAGTGGAGGTCAAGGGTTTACGGAGCTTGGCGAGCTTCGTGGGGATTTAGTCTATACAATTCTACTGTATACCCTAACGCCTATGCACTAAACCCTGACGCCTTAACTACCCGAAACCCCAAAATCCTAAACCCTACAACCCTAAGCCCCTAAAACCCCGTAACCCCCCATATAAAACCCTAAAACCCCCAAACCCCTAAAACCACACCACGGTCAAGGTGCAAGAACATGCAGGCGCGGAGGGAGCACAAGATCACCTGCCACTGCGTCGCTTTCTGGGGCTTGGGAGATGTTCGGGGATTTGGGAGGGATTTTGGGTTTTTTTGCATGACGAAACCCTAACTTAATTCGGGGCTTGGGATGGTTTTGGGGATTTTGGGGAACTTTTTTGGGGTTTAGGGGTTCAGAGTTTCGGGTTGAGGGCTTTGGGGGGATTTATAGGGGTTGAGGGTTCAGGGTCGCTTTGCCAAGCTCGTTGTCATTGGCCCGAAAATGTCGAGTGCCGAGAAAAAAGTCGGAGACGGAACGTTCCAGGCTTAACCAAGGGTTATGCCTCCGTTACCCTAAACCCTGAATGCTAAATCCGAAACCCAAATCCCTGAACCCTGAACCCTGAACCCTTAACACTAAACCCTAAACCCTTCCAATCCCAGGCTAAGTGACCAGCGACAAGGTGGCCCAGTCCATGAAACTCCGTAGGGTCCAGCCAGCTAGCTCCCATCCGGTGTAGCTCTCATACTCCTGAGGACAGGGCTCAGGGTTCAGGGCTCCATGGGCTATAGGGGGCTGATGCACTTCTACGACCTGATAGCCCCTCCTGATCTGCATTTCGATTTGGGTCTCATTCAGAGGGAGCACCAGGGCTTCCTTCCTTGAGACTTTCACCGCGTGTGCCTGCCTCTTCGATGCCCCGATGCCTTGATTGCCTCGACCCTCTCCCCCCCTTTCCTGGGGAGTTTAGGGTCTGGGGTTTAAAGACTTAGGATTTAGGGGGCTGAAAAATCACAGGGGCATACGAAGATATTTGGAGTCATGTGAGCCCCCAACTGAATTTACTTCTAGTGGGGACGCCGTCGTCTGGCTCATATCATGGAACTGTCCGACGCTGTGTCGAAGAGAAAGTCAGAAGCCGTGCGTACTGCATCCATGAGCTTCAAGCGGACTGAACTACTACCAATTTCATGTACTAACAAAAAAGAAACAATACAGTAAGATGAAAATATGATCATATGAGAGTATAATCATATAACAATATAACTATATAATCATATTAAAACAATAGTACTAAACGTCCCTTGGGAAGGGAAGTCTTCGGGAGGCTTTGGTGAGTTCATGAAGCGCCCGCTGAACCCGAAACCCAGCTAGGCAGCTTAATAGTGACGAGCCTCAGGAGCCCCCATATTCTAGGCTTCTAGAGTTTCGGGAACCAGGGTTTGTACTTAGGCGTTCTGCGGTCGCCTAAGGTGACCCTTGTTTCTTGGATACTTCATGGTTCCTCTAGATAGAGATTCAGAGCTCCGGCCTCTAGCACAACCGTCAGCACATGCCCCCCCCCCCCCCCCCCCCTACAAGACATGTATGTATAGATATATACATCAACACACACACACATGTCGGTGTTGAATCAGCCAGTCAAAGTTCAGCACCAGTTTAGGTACATCTAGCTCCCAAGCCCTGCGCCGGAAGTGCCCTAAACCCACAGCCGAAACGCATCATTGGCGACGACAGTTCGGGGTTTCCCGGGGTTTGGGGTTTGGTAACAGGCTCGGGGATGAAGGTCTACAGAGTTCGGGCGTTGTAGGACTCTGCATTGCAGGCGGTTACTGGTCCCTTGCTGAACCCTGACCCTTAAGCCGAGTTGTTCTTGACACACAAGACTGCCACAAAGAGGCTTCTGCCCATCTCCCCATGTACTCTGCCAGAAATGGGACGTTGCCTCAGCAAGGGCTCAGGATTTAAGACTTCAGGACTTGTCGTGTGCCTTGTCCTTGTGGGAGTCACCGCAATGGTCGCCTTGACACCTAAACCCAAAACCAGGCGCAAGGAACAGACTCATGACCTTGCTCGCTCGCACCCCCTCCCCCCCCCCCCGCCCATCGCTGAGACCATCATGGGGACGACTTCCGCAGCCTCTGTGCAAATGCCTCGTCCGCAACCTGTAACTTTGAGGCCGTTGCAGCTGCATCTCTTGAGACACTGCTCTGGCAGCATTGGGCGGACGCAGTTTGCAATTTTCTCAAGATGGCGGAAGCTGCAGGGAGAGGACGCGTCTCCAGCTCAGACTCCCACATGTCATTCAAGAGCATGGCTGTGTGTCAGGCCCCGTGTCTATGGAATCTACCCCTGCAGACTGAGATATCCGACCTTCACATTTTGACGAAAGTCATGATTCATTGGAAAAAACATCATGAGGCAGTCTATGATCGGCCTACTCGCCCATCCGTGTGAGCCTACAGGAACCACCAGCGACATTAGAACTCGCAAGTTTCTACCGCAATCCGCAAGAACCAACCCTAAACCCTAAACAGTAAAATGTCCGAATGTTGGATTGGGGGCGTAAGATTGGTCTGACCCAGGCTCAGAGTGGAGCAGGCTCTAATCGGAAATCATACGCCCAAGACCCAAGGAAGTTGAGGACTTGGTGATAAGACAGGGTCTGGGGTTTTGGGTTTAGAGTGAAGGGAGGGAACACTGGCACTTGGCTAAAAAAACCATTCAACCTTTCATTCGCCTCGGCTTCCTGCCGAGAAGCGTCTGGAACAAGCAGACCCGGATCGGGCCTCCTTCCCCCTAACCCAACCCTTCATGCCAAATTTTTTGACGCAACCCCCCCCCCCCCCCCCCCGCCCTGTGGGACCCCCCCCAATCCCTGGAGGAGCTGCAAAACCGATGCCGTGGAGGGTCCGCTTGTCGGTGGCTCCTACAGGGGAGTGCCTCAAAAACCCCCCCCCCCCCACCCACCCAACCCCAAACCCCCCACCCGCCCACCCCCCCCCCCCCACCCCCCCCCCCCCCCCCCACCCCCCCACCCCACCCCCCCAAACCCCCCACCCTCCCCCCCACCCCCCCCCGACCCCCCCCCCCCCCACTTTTTTTGCGAAACCCTCTTTCCTCCTTTCCTGTCCTGGGGCCGGCCCGGCTGCCGAGGCGGCGCGCGCAAGCGTTTACAATTAAAACTTATGAAGAAGCATAAAACAACCAAAACCAGGTTAAGGATCCAAGGTGACAGTACAGAAGCGCAGAGACTTCTGGGCATTGCTTGACTCCTGAGCCCTTAGCCCTGAAACCTAAAGCTGTTGTCCCCTGAACGTCACGAGATTGGGAGGAACCATGAACCCCAAGCCCCTAAACCCTAAAAGTGTTGGATTGCAGTGTAGTTCTGCCTTATGCACAACCCTAAGTACCTGCTAAGCATGGCTTCAAATCACCAAGCCCAAAGACTCAATGTACATACTGGGCATTCGGCCGAGGGCTATTTAAGGGTTTGATGGGTCTAGGGGTTTGATGAGTTGAGGGCGTACAGGCATCTCGAATAATCGGGGATACAAGCTATCTGACCAAAGTAGAAGATAAACATAGCTCTGCGTCAACAGCAGCAAAACGACTGAGTGTACCGTCAAAAGACACCTCAGTTTCGGGTCTTCTTTTACTTATTATATACCCTTTCTATGGTGGGGTGGGTGGGTTCCTGACACGCGACACGGCACTACATCTACCTGCGAAGTGCCGAGGGCGCACATATGGGGACCGTGCCTTGATCCAAGCGGCAGATGCTGACCATATACACAGCATAGTTGAAGGGAAGCGTGTCTCCCCCAACGGTCTTGAGCACCTCGGGCCAAGAAGCAATTGTTGCCGAACCCGCTGGGTGGCGGGTTTAGGAAACATACATATATACATATGCACTCACTTATTGATTTACTTATGTATATATATATATATGTAATCATGTGTTGGGTTACCCGGTGGGCTGTTTGTATGTTGCAGAACATGGCTCTGGAAACCATTTGTAGATTGTCAGGATCTATGTGTGCCCAGTTTTGTTCCGAACCTCTTTGCAAACCTCGACACGCAAAGCCCTGAACCGAAATGTTCCGAACCGTTCCGAATCGTTCCAACCTTGGAATCGCGAATCCTCGAAAGTGTTCTGAGCCGTTCCACAAAATCACGGACCAAGGGTGCTTTCACAGTTCCTGAATCATGTTCAGGATGAATGGCACTAGCTTCCAGGAAAGGCCCTCAATGAAACCGAACTATCTATGAAACCGAACTATCTATGAAACCTATCCTCTAGACTTTGTACACCCTATGCTCACGAAAACCCTGGACGAGTAGCCCAAACCCTATAATGCCGAACGACCCCAAATCCCACCAAACCCCAATCCATAGACCCGTAACCCCTAAATCCCTTAACCCTACAAGCCCTCAACCCTAAACCCCAAACCCCAAACCCAAACCCTAAACCCCAAACCCTACTTAAGCAACCCCAAGTTATGGCGCACCAGGCGCCGTTGGGGCCAGGTCTTTCTGGACAAGCACGTTGAAGGCATTCAGGTGCTCCTCTTCCTCACCTTCTTATCGGGTTCCAATGCCTACCTGCTGTTTTGGGGGGATAAACCCTATTAAAACCCTAACCCTACATAAACCCTATATAAAGACTATATAAGCCCGAAATCGCAAGGAAACCCGAATGATTCTGCCAGGGTTGAGGACTCAGTTCTTACGCACGGACAGCACAAAGCTCAAGGGCTTCAGGGAGTTATGGCCTGCATTGCGGGGGTTTTTCCCAAGCACAGCTGGTCTTAGGGTCTTAGGGTGTAAGGGCTTAGCGTCTGCAGATGGCTTTCGGGTTTTGGCTTGAGTGTTTGGGTTTCGGGTTGGGGGCTTTGGGCCTGGAAGGCTTGGGATCTGGGCTTCTAAAACTTCACGCTCAAGAATAGAAGGAGCCAGTCCACAAGGAATGACAAGATGAGGCCTAAGCCTCTGTTAAACCCTGAACCAACCCTAAACCCTAAGCCCAGAAGCAGAAGAAGAAGCCGACGCTCTACAGAGTGGCTGAGAGCCACGGGAAGCGCAGGCCTAACCCTCAACCCTCAACCCGAAACCCTAGACCCTAGACCCCATCCTCAGCCCCAGGAGCCTTTGGGGCTTTTGGGCTTCTTGGCGTTTAGGGCTTAGGAGATTGAGAGGTTGAGGGCTCTTAGATGTATGTGCTTTGGGTTCTTAGGGCTGTAGATTCTTAGGCTTGAGGGAACCAACAGCCGAAGCTCAAACGGTGATAGGCTTTATTGAAGCCCAAAGTAGCAGAATCACCTCCCCCTAATATTAATACCCCCCTACCCCCCAAAATACTAAATTCCCCCCCCCCCCTACATCCTCAAATATAGCTATGTTCAATCCCCCCCCCCCTCCCTCATATACTCTAATAGAATTATAATGGGAGGATTTGATATTACGAGGGTAGGGGGGGGAGGGGTTCATATTTTAGGGAGAGGGGATTAGACAAACAGGGATCTTTCATACAAGGAGCCTGGCCGGGGCACAAAAGGAAGGGGTAAGGGCAACATTCCGGAGGTTTAGGTTTAGGGTTTAGGGTTTAGGGTTTCGGGTTTAGGGTCTAGGGTTTGGGTTTAGGGTTTAGGGTTTAGGGTTTAGGGTTTAGGGTTTAGGGTTTAGGGTTTAGGGTTTAGGGTTTAGGGTTTAGGGTTTAGGGTTTAGGGTTTAGGGTTTAGGGGAGTGGAGGCGACCCACGGCCAGAGAAAGGCTGTATCAGCCCGGCCCGAAGGCTTAAGGATCAAACCGCAACAAAAATAGAGAGACATCGAGAGGGAGAGAGAGAGAGAGAGACAGAGAGAGACAGAGAGAGGCAGGAACCAGCTGAGAGAACCAGCTGAGGATACCAGCTGAGGGAAACCAGCTGCGGGAAACCAGCTGCGGGAAGCCAGCTGCAAGGAAACCAGCTGAGGGAAACCAGCTGAGGGAAACCAGCTGAAGGAACCAGCTGCGGGAAACCAGCTGAGGGAAACCAGCTGAGGGAAACCAGCTGCGGGAACCAGCTGCGGGAAACCAGCTGCGGGAAACCAGCTGCGGGAAGCCAGCTGCAAGGAAACCAGCTGAGGGAAACCAGCTGCGGGAAACCAGCTGAAGGAACCAGCTGCGGGAAACCAGCTGAGGGAAACCAGCTGAGGGAAACCAGCTGCGGGAACCAGCTGCGGGAAACCAGCTGCGGGAAACCAGCTGCGGGAAGCCAGCTGCAAGGAAACCAGCTGAGGGAAACCAGCTGAGGGAAACCAGCTGAAGGAACCAGCTGCGGGAAAGCAGCTGAGGGAAACCAGCTGAGGGAAACCAGCTGCGGGAACCAGCTGCGGGAAACCAGCTGCGGGAAACCAGCTGCGGGAAGCCAGCTGCAAGGAAACCAGCTGAGGGAAACCAGCTGCGGGAAACCAGCTGAAGGAACCAGCTGCGGGAAACAGCTGAGGGAAACCAGCTGAGGGAAACCAGCTGCGGGAACCAAAACCAGCTGCGGGAAACCAGCTGCGGGAAACCAGCTGAAGGAACCAGCTGCGGGAAACCAGCTGAGGGAAACCAGCTGAGGGAAACCAGCTGCGGGAACCAGCTGCGGGAAACCAGCTGCGGGAAACCAGCTGCGGGAAGCCAGCTGCAAGGAAACCAGCTGAGGGAAACCAGCTGCGGGAAACCAGCTGAAGGAACCAGCTGCGGGAAACCAGCTGAGGGAAACCAGCTGAGGGAAACCAGCTGCGGGAACCAGCTGCGGGAAACCAGCTGCGGGAAACCAGCTGCGGGAAGCCAGCTGCAAGGAAACCAGCTGAGGGAAACCAGCTGCGGGAAACCAGCTGAAGGAACCAGCTGCGGGAAACCAGCTGAGGGAAACCAGCTGAGGGAAACCAGCTGCGGGAACCAGCTGCGGGAAACCAGCTGCGGGAAACCAGCTGCGGGAAGCCAGCTGCAAGGAAACCAGCTGAGGGAAACCAGCTGAGGGAAACCAGCTGAAGGAACCAGCTGCGGGAAAGCAGCTGAGGGAAACCAGCTGAGGGAAACCAGCTGCGGGAACCAGCTGCGGGAAACCAGCTGCGGGAAACCAGCTGCGGGAAGCCAGCTGCAAGGAAACCAGCTGCGGGAAACCAGCTGAGGGAACCAGCTGAGGAAACTTGCTGAAGGGGCCGGCACTGTCGCCCTAGTGTGCGCTGGGGGGGGGGGAGGGGTGCTCGTCGAGCGGAAAGCTCTTAGTGCCGCCCCGGGGGTCCACTCTCTTCCCCAGATCAGCCGCCAGCAAAAACGCACACTAGGCCCCGGGGGTTTAGGGTTGAGGGTTTAGGGTTTAGGGTTTAGGGTTTAGGTACAAACCTTCAACGCAAACAGAAATTTAGCCGAGCAACCCTGGTTGGGAAGAGTGAGTCGGCCCAGCGTGTTGCCTCAAGAGGGGGGAGAGGGGGGTTTGGGGTTTAGCGTTTAGGGTTTATGGTTTAGGGTTGAGGGCGTAGGGTTATGGATTGGGGAGTAGAAGGGCTTGGCGCTCAGGGCCATGGCAGGGTTGGGGCTTGAGAATCAGACGCCTCAACCTCATCATGCCCCCTCCCACCACTCCTAAGATCAAATGTGTCACAAGATACTATAACTCACGATAATGGGAAAGATTCGCCGCTGGCCTTGAGGGGAAGGGGATTCTTTAGGGGTCAGGCTTGGAACGAAGCCCCGCTCCCTTGATGCCTGCAGCCCGAGACTTGCAAAACCCCAAATGCCCTAGCGCACCCTGAAACCCTGCACCCAAGCCCTGTATAACCCTAAACCCTAAAGCCCGAAAGCCCTAAAGCCCTAAAGCCCTAAAACCTCAAACCCTAAAACCCTACACCCAGGTTGAGAACTTAGATTTGGCCCCTAAAGCCAGAAGCTCCAGGCCTTCATCAGCCCCGCCGTACCAGCGCTTGAGCGTCTTGAAGACGAGCTGCCGGTCACAAATGATCCTGCGGCCGGGCTCAAGAGTCAGGGGGGCTTGGGTTTGGGGTCCAGGGCTTAGGGCTTAGGGTTTAGGGTTTGGGGACCAGAGCTCGAGCCTCGAAGATCTCAAAGCTACCGGCCCCACAAAGGGTTAGGACTGGTCAGTCCAAGCCAAAAAACACCCGGCCGTCAACTTCTGCTCAGCGATAAGCAGCACGATCAAAATCTGTACGCGAAGCTGCTGAAGTAAGTGTTAAACTGTGAGAGGAAGAAAGCGGTCGATGCAGCTTGGCTGTAGTACCTCCCAGAAGCCCCAAGAGACAAGAGACTCGAGTCCTTCGGCCAGTTTCCGGGTGCACATGGTCATGCGAACCTCAGGACGACACTTTGGACCTACTAAACCTTAAACCCTCAAATGTTCTAAACACCACAATCCTTGAACCTGAGCCCTGTACGATTCAGTCAGAGCTTGGCAAGTACAACCAGGGTGATAGGTACCCCAAACTAAGTTCTCGAATGGCTGAGAAAAGAAGCCCACAAAGCTTAAAGTAAAAAACTGTTGGCTAAGTGAAAAAGAGGAGTTCTGGCATTGGCTACCTCTACCTATAGCCCAACTAGCTATTGCTTGAGCTCTAAAAGGCTGTTCCAAGTGTTATAACAGCAGGGACTATAGTACCCCCATCTTAGAATCCCTATTCAGGACTGTTAGTTAAGGGGGAACATCTCCACTCACACCCTCCAAGTAGTCCGAAAGTGGTCCGTGTCGCAGTGTCTGGGCCACAGCAAGCAGGCCACCCGTAGTTTGTGTGGTTGAGCCCAACCCGAACTGCAAAAACACAAAACCCTTAACCCGCCACCCCCCAGCCCCCCCAAAAAAGACATGTATATACATGTATAGATATATGTATATATGCATACACTAAACCTAAACTGCCCCCACAAGTGGAACTAAAGCCTAAACCCACGCCCCAAAAAAACTAACCTCTAAAGTTCGCACAGTCCAGAGTGGCTGAAATGTGAAATGTGAAATGTGAAATGTGAAATGTGAAATGTGTGAGGGAGTTTGCACTTCGACTGTCAGTGAAACCCTGTCCCCTAACCCCTACCTGAACCTGGTTCCACCTATATCGTGTGACTCGTAGTCCATGGAAGTGAGAGCCACCGTCGAAGCCCAGGAGGTACTCACATGGCCATTAGGGGTTTAGGATTTAGGGTTTAGGGAACCCGACTAAGCCCGAAGCCCTACGTGGCAGGCTCATGGGTGGTCATTGCTGGGGTTGTGCGGGTAGTTCTCGAAATGAGGGTACCTTTTTGGATCCCTGTGTTGTACAGCACCACTCAAAATAGAAATTACCCATATACCCGAAATATGGGCATGGTAGACGTAGCCTTTGTCAAGGCCCATGTATATTTTACAAACATAATGCGAACCTCCAAGTACGTAAGATGACACCAAAACTAATGTCATGTAGGCGTTGACTACAGAAGCTCTTAGCATGACATTAAGCCCTAAGCCCTAAACTGCAAACCTTAAACCCTCCTAAACCACAGAATCAGGGCTGCTAAGAAAACCCTTGTATGTCGTAAACCCTATTGAGCTCTGGCGGGATCCTTCCTGACCTTTCTGAGGACCAGGGTGTAGGGTTTGAGGGTGTTAGGGTCATGGGTTGCAGGCTTGAGGGTCTTAGGGTTAAGGGCTTTGGGAGAGCAGTGATGCACAGGGTCTAGGCCTTACACAGAGCCTTAAACCCTGCGACCCCCAAAACAAAGCTGCAAGCCTTGTAGGACACTGTAGGGTCAGAGCTTAGGGTTCAATGATCCACTTTGGGGACCCAACGCTGCTCAACATAACTGAGTCTCAGGATGAGTAGAACTTACTGCTTAGGGTCAGGGTCCCCGGGAATAAAGTTCATAACTTTTGATTGTGAAACCTGCTCCACTTGTTCCAATGAAAACTGTGGGTAAGTCAACTTGAAGAAACAAACTCCAGTCCCTAAACCAGGGAAGCATGCTTCAGCCCCAGCGACAGCAGAAACACTTTGATTCCTGCACTCGGAAACTCTTCAGTTGCTGAGGCAGCTCCTCGCAGGAAGGTTGTTGCTTAAGATATGCAGGGCTTGGGGCTTAGTCTAGGTTGGCCGTAAGAACCCTATGAAAAATGTTGCTAAACATGATCCCCGTAGAGCAAGGGGAACAATATCCCCAGGGCCTACCGATTAGTGCATATACTCTAGTCTCAGGACTTCGCGGCAGCCCTGTAGCCTAAAACCAAAGCGCCAACCCGCTGGCCTAACGTCCTAACGCCCCAACTGCTGGAACCTTGAACTCTTAATCCCTCAGCTCCGCTGGTCGCCTAGGACCAGAGAAGGGGTGTGGGGTTTGGGCCGTAAGGGGTTTTTTAGGGTGTAGGGGGTGTAGAGTTATGAGTTCTGGGGCTCTCAACCCGGGGCTTCACCCTACAGTCCCAGGGCACGCAACCCCTGCGCAAGTCAACGAAGGACAAGCCAGTTGGCTTTGAAGATTACCTATAGGGCCTCACTAGAACTGATGCTGTGCCCGGAACCCTAAACCTTAAACCCTACACCCTAAACCTGTTGTTCTGGAAAAGGGGAGAGGATTCTTCTGAGGCTCGGAAAGGGAGAAGGGCGTGCCCCAAAAGACATGCCTTTAGGGGCCTTGCTGAGCGTTTTGAGGATCTGGCTGGTTTCTCGTCTGAGGCTTTCAGGGTTTCGGGTTTAGGGTCTAGGGTTTACGGTCTTGGTTGCTGAGTTCAGAAGCCCCCAAAAAGTGTACACTTTCAAATTTGTAGGGGATTATAGTATCCCAAAAAGTGTAGTAAAGTGTACTCGCTCAGCTACTAAGAGGGTGCATGTTTGTTCCCTGCTACTGGTTCGTAGAGTACAAAGCCTTCGACCTCGTGCAGACAAGCGAGGTTTGAGGCTTCGGGCTTACCAGGTACACCTTCCAAACTCAAAAACAATGTCTGACCAAGGTTATGTTCTTGAGCAAGGGTGAAAATCTAGCGAACATTCACAACAAGAAAGCATGTCTGACCAGGGTTCTGTTCTTAAGCAAGAGGGAAAATCTAACGGGCATTCAAAAACAAAATGGTGCCCCTGCGCGGGGTTCGGATCCTGGCAACTTGGTACTTCGGATCCGTCATGGGTCAGGTGTGCTCGAGGGCTTCGACTCTGGAGATGAGAGGCTTTTAGGGTTGGGTCTAGACCCGGAAGCTAGACATAGGTACCTTTGTTTGGTTTTAAGGGGATTATAAGGGAACCCCAACCCTAAAAATAGGAAAAAGGGCCTACTCCCGGTACCAGGGGTTTAGGGTTTAGTTTAAGTTGGGCTGTTATGGGGTCTATAAGGCTCCTGAATATCTTTCATGATGCCGATGCCGATGTAGCAAACAACTGGCAAGGACAGCCACAGAAATGCCTCAGGCGGGCAGCAGGGAAGAACCCTCCCTGGACCCCAGTCAGGGTTTTAGGGCTTAGGGTTTGAACCCTCCCCGGGACACCATTTACGGTATAATGTTTAGGGCTCAGGCCTTGGGGTCTAGGATGGGTTGAGTGGAGATCCCGGGCGTTTTAACCCAGGGGGCTAAGGACTTTTTTTCGAGCCTCTGGGTACATCACGTCCCGTTCCAACCATGATCCCCCTTTCAACAGGTCAGAGGGTTTAGGGTCTGTAGGGGTTTATCCATTGAGGCTCGGGGTGCTTAGGGTTCAGGGTCTGGAGCGTAAGTTGAGGGTTTACGAGGCTTAGCATCTCGGGTGAACTCGAGTAAGATGGGTTCTTGAGGCTGACTGCAGCCACGAGCGCCGAAACAAAGGCACCGACTCTTATCTCGTCGGCCATCCCCGAATCATCCTCGCCCGCCATGTGTGCACAAGAGGGAAGTCTTCTTATAATGATGTTTAGATGAAAATGCATCCATCCCTATCGCGCCACGAAGCAGATGCATCTTGCACCACAAACTAAGGCAGTAAAGAATTATGTAGGTCTGCTAGGTGTACTGCAAGGGTGTACCAAGGAGACACTGCTCAGAGCTTCAGAATTTAGAGCTTCGGCATGACTCGACACACGCGTGGCCAAACAGGAGATCGGAAGCTACGGGTGGGATTTGAGTGGAGCCAAGAATCTTCCGTCGCCGCCTCTAAGATGTAGAAGGAGATGGTGAGAATGTGCCAGCAAACAGACCTTTTAGCTCAGCAAGTATGTTCGAACGAAGGGCCTCACTAAGGGCGGGACCACAACGTTCAGCGAACCTATTCGAGTTTCAAGCTGTCGGTTGCTGCATATTCCTTCATGCGGAAACTGACGTTCTTCAGCGGCAACTGTTGCGAACTTGCGCGGGGACTCGGTTCATCTCACGTCGACATGATGCCTATGCCATGACTTGCAACGCATTGGAGTTAGCGTTTAGTTGAGGGTTATGGCATGTTGGTGGGTCTCGCCATCCACAGACCCCTGGACAAACACCATCTGTATGCCTATGGTCTCATGCACAAGCCGAACAAGCTGGGACCTTCAAAAGCGAGTAGCATTTTCGCGGATTCTTTATTCATGCTTTGACCGGACTTTCGCGAAAACTCCCTGAACAAAACCCAACGATTACCCTGGATCCTACCTATCACATGGAGCTTTGCATTGCGGGACTTGAGCAAAAAATGCGCAGCTTGAGAAACACTAGAGCTCCTGCCAGTCAACATGCTCTGGCACTACGAAACAAGCCACAGAATGGGCAATCTTCGCAGGGTTGGTGACAACGGGGTTCGGGCCCCAAACCTTCTCGGTCCTGCTGTGTTGTCCAGCGCTGAAATCCTGAGAAATCCTACTCGGAGGGGAGCTTAGAGCCGGTGTTGGGTCGAGCGGCATGAGGAAAAGGATAACCGACATCATCACCGGCATCACTTGCAGGGGCTTCTCCTCGATCACCTATCGAGCAGTCTTTGGGGATTTTGGGGTTTGTGGTTTAGTAGTTTGACTAGGCCTAACCTGCTTTTAAATGAGTATTTACAGTAAGCATCAACCTCGAAGTAGGGCATCGGCTGCGGGATGGCGATATGTTGTAAAGGGTTTATGTAGGGCCTGCACAGGCCTTGTCAGAACTTTTTGTGGAGTTAAAACAGAGCATCATCTACATGTCTGGGAATCCTCTGTTTCCTTCGTTTCGCTTGATGCCTGTCGCGCACGTGCTCTCAGAGTCATTTGAACTCTTACCCTAAACGTCCTTTGAACAAAATTTTAAATGGTGGCGATCAGTCAAGCCAATGGGCAAAACTCAACACTCAGCGCGCCAATGCTATGATGCAGTCCATCCAGCGGCACCAGCCCTCAAGCTATGAAAAGAGCAGCGCGACATAAGGCAGAAGCACAGAAGTCTCAGAAGTTTATGACAGAGCATAGTTTCTGTCGGCTCAACAGGCCACGGGTTCAGCCTCGACCCCAAAATCCTGCACTCTAAACTCCTTGAATCTTAGACCTTAGCCTACACCCAACATGCCACAGCACTGACACACCCAGAGCAATCTTAAAACAGGCTGAAGGATTCTCCCAAGAAAGGGAAGAAGGAGCACGGACCTGGTCTCGCAAGAAGGCAGCAACCTCATAGGTGCACCATAAGCCTCAGCGGTTTGGCGTTTGTGCGTGCCTGATGATGCTGCAGGCTACGTTCCGAGTTTAGGGGTCGTGTGGACCATGTTGAGGCTCGCATGCCGCCTTCAAGGGATTTTGGAAGGTTGAAATGGCAGGTCACATGATTTTCAGATTGTCTGGGGCTCTGGGGGTCAACTTGCCAGGCATACTCGGCCGGAGCCTGAGGGATTCTTTGGGGGTGGGCACTCCAGGGATTCTCCCTGGGACTGTCCGGTGATGGGCGAACTCTCTGCGGGAAGCTTCTGGGGGGTGGGGACACTCTCTGGGACTCTCTGCGGAAGTCTCTGGGGGTGGGCACTCCACCTGCTAAGTAACCTGATCCCAAAACTCTAAGGATGTTCAATGATCACTCTTTCTTGAAGAGCCTTTGAGGGGTTCCTATTCAGGCTTTAGGCTTCAACTTTGAGCCCTGTAAGACTGGGAGGACGCTGGGCCTCGGGATATTTGAGGGTCTAGGATTTAGGGTTCAGAAGCATGGGTACATACTAGTAGGGTTGGCAAGCCCACAAGCAATGTAATCTGCACTATACTATACCCCTGACTAGGCCTCGTAACCCCGGCATGGACTGACTATTCATGACCCTGCAAGTGGTTCACCCCAACTCAACGGTTCTTAGAAGCCCTTTCAGCAATGCTGTTCATCATCCGTCGCAAGGATCATCCACTGGGCCTAAACCTCTATCCAACAAATCATTTAACCCAAACTCAGACTGGGCTTCATGCGATTTACCGCCCAAGGTGCAATAGGGGCAGAGAGTCTCGGGCTTTTCGGCGGGTTTAGGGTTCTAGGCGTAAGGAGGTGCTGACTATGTAGGCGCGCAGGTTGGACGGGGATCAGAGGTTGTCGGATAGAGCCACAGTTACCGTTGACAGTGTTAGGGGCTGTTGGCTTTCTCTGCAAGCTTTTGGAACTCCCATAGCAGTCTGCGCATGCAGATCCTCAGAACCCTCAGAAAAAGATGTCGCTAGCACACCGCTCCCTAAACACACTAAACATACTGCTTGTAGACTCCAAACCGCCTCAACCCGTCCCCTCTGTGCTTCTCGAGTGGCGGCTGAAGTAGTTAGGTGACCAGAGGATTGTGAACCTGTGATTCAACTCCCAGGTACTGGTTGCATAAATACGCCTTTTGTGAAAGTATCTCATGTGTGGAATTGTTACTCTTGACGATCTTTTCCTCAATGTAGACTGCTACAAGATCATCGGGTTTATGTGGCGACTCCGGAAGGCTCCGGAGCTTCTGGGGTTCAGCGCTTAGGCAGGTCATTGGCATGGCGCAGGGGCTTTTGGTTAGTTGGGAACTTTGGAAGTTTGCTTCCCACGATGCTTGAAGGTTGTTGTATAGGGGACCATATAACATATTGCAACTCCCGAGTTCGGATGTCCAGGGGCCAAGGTGGGGGCTGAGGGCCTTCAGGCCAGGGAAAGGTGAGTTCGGGCCTTGTCTGGGGTGGCTCATTCGGAGTTTGGGGTCTGAAGTTCAGGGCTTAGGGGTTCGTGTACCCGCACATCCCTCAGCCCTACACTACACTCTGATTCCCTCAGCTCTGAGCCACATTCAATATTTCGCCTGCAAGTTTGAAGGCATGCTAACTTCACTCTATCTTCTCCTGCCAAGGACCCATGAAGGTTCAGGGCTCTGGTTCGGGGGTATGCACGAAGCCATAGACGGCCCTAAGCCCCAAACCGCGAGCCCTCAACTTTCCGCAAGCCGTAACCCGAAACCCTGAACCCTAAACCCCATAGGCCCAAAACCCTCAACCCCCTCAGCTGAAGCCGGAGAACTTCTTGGAGTGATCGACGAAGCCAGCCAGGCCAAGGATTCCTTTCTCCTGTCCCCAGTAACCGAGGACCCCAAATCAGAAACCCGAAATCCGAAACCCCAAACACTAAACCCTAGACCTCTCTGATTTAATGAGGTTCATACAAGAGCTCCTAAACCCGGGCACCACTGGGCGTCCTAGGATGGAAAGGTCGACCCTTCGCAGACGGGGTTTAAGGGTTCAGGGTTTAAGGGTTTAGGGTTTAGAGTTTCAAGGTTTAAAGGTTTAGGGTGCAGGGCTGGGGGTTTTGGTTCGAGGCCTTGAGGAGGCTTTCGGGTATGCGCAGGGGTCCAGAGTTTAGGGGGCTTCAGGGTTCAGGGTTCAGGGCATGACCTGACTTGAAAAGGGAAAATGCTGTAAACCTATTGGGTTTAGGGTATAAACGGGCATAGGAACTCCTCATTTGGTTGAAATTCTTGCGTTGAAGGTATAGGGAAAAAGGCCAAAAGAGGTGCCGAATTCCCAACGGCGCTCCTTCAACACGTCGTCATGTTGTGCAATGCACAGCTTGTCCACGAACACCTAGCGCTGCGTGGTCTAGCTAGAAATCCGACCACCTTCAGTCCGCCCAAAACACCCTGAACCCCTTAAAACCCTAACGACCTTAGAGCCCCCAAATCCTCAGCCCCCTTGAAAACCTAAACCCTTGCAGCCCGAAACCCCCCAAATCCTGATTCCCGAGACGTGCTCAAACTCTGGGTTGTAAGTTAGGAGTGACAGCACGATGGGGTTCACTGAGGGCAACCCAACTTTATAGGGCTTTCCGGGTTCTTAAGGGCTTCGGGGTCTAGGATATCCACAGCCATAGTCACTTCCCCTTGTACAGGGTTCAATGTTTGGGTATTGGGTTTAGGCCGCCCACCATGACACTTGAAAGCAGCCAGACTGACATCACGCTGGTTGTGTCTTTCATTGTGTTAGGAATGTGACACATGCATGCTGCAGGATGTTGAGATCCGGCAGGGAACGCTGGGCGAGGATGGTTACGAAAGAGGTCCGGCAATGCTCTGCTTGGTGCCAGTAGAAGACGAGGAGACAGAGGAGAAGGAGGAGGGCGAGGAGAAGACAGAGGAGGAGGAGCTGAGGCTGACATAATAAAATCTAACAAGCCTCACCTGACAGATTTGGAAAAACTGAAAAGGAGTCTGCCAGACCTCGGCAACAGGATGGGAACAAAACAACTCGAGGCTCACTCGCGAAGAGAAACTGTGCATGCACTGCCTGGTAGGTCCCCAAGTAAGTACACAATCCGATGGTCGCGGTTGAGGTCCGGCGGGGAACGCTGATGGCGGACGGTCACGGTTGAGGTCCGGCGTGGAATAGTGGGCGCGGATGGGAGAAGGAGGAGGAGGAGGAGGAGGAGGAGATGGGGCTGACATAAATCTATCAACCCTCATCTGACAGGCGGGGAAAAAACCTACAGCCCGCTCCCGGGACCCGAAACACCCTAAACACTAAACCCCCAAACATGAAAGGCTGCACCTCCTCCCCCCCCCCCCCCAAAACAAAAAAAAAAACAGAGGCCCTCTGAACCCTAAACCTTAATCCCTTGCTGGCCAAGCCGCCATCCAAGGTCTGCAGATGAGAGCGCGGATACGCTGCCAGAAGCAAAGGAACAGCACGAATGCCGCATACCCGAAAGCAACCTCGAGGCAAGGTCAGGATTGTGTTGAAGGTTTAGGGTTTAGGGCAAAGTTTAGGGTTGAGAGGGTTGAGAGGGTTGAGACGGTTGAGAGGGTTGAGAGGTTTAAGGGGGCATTTCGGATTGCGGATTTCAGGTTTCAGTGGCCTTCGCATTTGGCGGTATACCTTCTCGGTTTTGTTGCGTAGGGCCTTAACAGTGAGGACACCGTCGAAAGCCCCCTCGACACCCTACAGGGGCGACAGCACATCAGTTCGTATGGCATTCCGCAAACTATTGGTAACTATTCAGGCTCGTGTATTAGACCGTGGCCTAGGCCTAGCTGCAAGTTTACGGTAGGCTCATGGCAGAGCTCTGTATCGATTGCAGGATGCAGTGGTTTCAGCTTCCTGCTCACATGAGGAAAGGGCTGATGAGCAGAGGGGAATCATCCATGACTTCGTGCAGATGGCTAATTTGAGAGGGGAAAGATTCAATATCCCAAGAGCCTACCCAGTTTTTAGGAACCCGAAACTGCACGAACCCCTCAAATAACCATCCAACGCCCTGAATTCCCAAAGCGACCCCTGCCAACCCTACAATGAGTCCCCAAAGCGCCCTCTCTTTGACCACGGGCTCTTGCGCTTAGAGATCCAAGCGTTAAAGGGTTCAGGGGGTTAGGGACTGGAGGATGGCAAGCGGCCGTCCACATCTCGTTTGGAATCACATCCGCCCCCCGCAAAATGCCCACAGCAATGCTGACCACGAATGAGGCCGTTGCTGCCTGGGCATCACGGGAGGTTTCGTGTGGCTTACAAGGTTTAGGGCCCAGGGTTTAGTATGTCTGCGCATCAAGAAGCCACACCAACCAGGGTTTCTGGGCTGGCTCATTTCATAATCGTACGAGAAGCTTATACTCATTCCAAACTGGCCAACAGTAAGTAACCCACACCCCCAAAAACCTCCTAAGCCCTCCTGAGCCCCCTAAGCCCTAAGCCCTGAACCCTAAGCTCTAAACCCTAAACCCGAAACTCTGAACCTTGGACCCGAAACCCTAAACCCCAAACCCTAAACCCTAAACCCCGAACCCTAAACCAAACCCTAAGCAAACCAAACCACTCAGCTCCCGAAAACCCGTCAAAGGGAGCCTCTGATCGCCAAAGGCATGGGCGGCTGATGAGCTTCGGGTCGCGGCCGATGGTTTTGGGGCTGTTTTGCTTTTAAGGTTTAGGGTTTGAGGGGCTTTTAGGGTTTAGGGTTTTTAGGGTTTAGGGTTTCTAGAGTTTAGGGTTTGGGGTTTAAGAGTGAGCGCTCAGGACCCTGAAGCCGACAATCTCAACCCTTCATCTCTGCAGAGTCCTCCACGAGGTGTGGCTCTGGGCTCGAGCTGAGGGTTGGGGCTTCCGAAAAAGGGGGGGGGGGGGGGTACCCTGTTTGGAGGTCCCTTTACGGGGATTCTATTCTATTTGGGGCATCAAAAGAGTTGAAGGGGTACCCCCTATTCTGGGAAATGCCCATTCGGGTTTGGGAATTCAGACAAGGCTTAGGGTTTAGGGTCGTCCGCCTGGCGCTTAGCTATAGGGTTCTACATCCAAAGCCGTAGCACTTACAACCCCAACTAGAACGCCTAGCGATTTGCTGACACCTGTTCTAAGCCCTAAACCCTACACCCTAAACCACGAACCCTTGGGAGCACCTCCCTTCTGAGGCAAGCCCAGGAGCAGCGCGGGAGTTGAAGATAATCATCATTGAGAGCAGCTTCAGCCACCTTTCATCTTTGCAGTTCAGAGTCTCGGGTTTCGCATGGCATGCACAAACCCATGAAGCCCTAAAGGCCCTACTATAAACCCCAAACCCTGTCGGCTCTCACCAGGGCTTGGCGACCCCACACCGAAACGCGATGTAAGCCAACAAGGTATTGTTGAGGGCGTAGAGATAAGGGCCGACGGGGAGGTTGTAAGTAGCCTTTTACAGTCCCAGATTGGGGCCAAGCGTGTTCCACCTCACTTCTGGGGTTCAGAGTTCCAGGCTTTCTCCCCTATAGGGGTCCGAAAACCTCAGAACACCTGGATCCCAGAGTCACCAAAACGTACTAAACGTGCTGTGAAGCACGAAAACACCAAGATGCCCGAAAGCCTTACGCCAAACACGTCTAAACGCCAGGTACAAGTGGACCCTTAAAAAAGGCTCTGGCCCTAATAGAGAAACCACCTTCATCAGGGTCCTCCGGCAAAAAGCCCTGAATTCCGCACAGGCCACGCTCTGCAATGGTTTTCCATTGAAACCCTGAACTGTTAAGGGTTTCGGGTTGTTTGGGTAACCCTAAACCCTGAACCTCAAACCGAGCTTTATCCGCCGACCGCCGTTGGCGTCAGTGGAAACTCACCCTTGCAGTAGCACTGCCTCCACTGCCCCCACCGCCCTCGCAAGCGCCCTTGCACCTGCTGTGGATGAGTGAAACGTACCGCCACTCTCAATGCTCCCCCCCACCATTTTCGTGTTTTGCGTAAAATGGGATAGCTATGGATACCCCCCAAAGGGAGCGCATCATGAGCATCAGCGGGTTCAGTCCGGGACCCCGCACCACGCATCAGGAGCCAGTCCGGGACCCCGGGCGCGCATCATGAGCATCAGCGGCTCCAGCCTTGGATGACGTGGCAGCCCACGCATGCATAGACTTTTCCTCAGTGTGGCTGTGGGTCTCGTGGCGCGGTTTCCGCTGGGTTTTCTGGCATTTTTAGCCTTCTTAAGGTTGTGGCTTGGGGTTTCGAGGTCTTTCATCTCAAGGCCTGTTTAGGGTTGAAGGTCGTGGCTTTGACATGACCCCGGCGCCAAACAAAGCCGCCTTCAGCTGACCGCGCGCCAGGCGGGGGCGCGCACGCGCGAGCGCGCCCCCTGCCTGGTTTGGTGCCAGCCTTTAAAAGCACAAAAAGAACAACTCTTTCCTCGAGCTTCTGCCTGCGCTGCCCGCCCATGGGCGCAGCCCCTTAAAATATGCTAAAACCCCAAGCCCCAAACCTCGACCGCAAGAGCACCCTCAACGCGTGACCCCAAACCCCTAAAGCTCCTAAAACCTAAACTCCAAACTCCCAAATGAACCTAGACTTTCCATGCGGGAGCTGTTTGCTGTTCAGGAACTTCATTTGAGGTACCTTTGGATGTTCCCCGTTATACCAACAGACCTTAGTAGGGGTTTCAGTACCCCCTATTAAACTCCCTGTTAAGAACTGTGACTGTTAGTATAAGGGGGAACATCCCAACAGGTACCCTACTTTGGGGCATCATTCCCTCCAACCATGTTCGGAGGGTTGTTGAAAGGTTGTTTGTAAAGTTGTGTCTTTTTAAGTGTTGCTCAAGGGTTTTCGGCGTTTTGAGACACCGCCAACTATGTCCAATCAATATAAGCGCGACGCCCCCTCCACCGTAAACCCCGAAACCCTAAACCCTAACCCCCTCCCCCGAAATCTCTCGAGCTTGGCGCCTGCTGGTTCCCCAGTCGTGGCTCAGAAAGAAATCCTTGAGGTTTGCGGGTTCAAGGGTTTGACGATTTTGGGGTTTAGGGCGCGTAGGACTTTGGGTTTAGGATTGAGGGGTTTAGGGTTTCGGGTGCATCGGCCGCCTACTAATCCCTGAACAGTAGTGGTCCCTGACATGAGAACTCAACTCTAGCAAACGCAAAGCCCTAAACCCTAAAACTCTACTGCATGAGAGTCGCCAGGTATTACTTGGAGGCGCAGGGGTCTGTCTCTTTAGCCGGAGAAGGTATCTTGGGTAGCTTGAAAAGTGAGAGGCTCCTATGTAGACCTGGGGAGGCAGGGCTGTAGCTGAAAGGAGTCATAAACAAGCTCCGAAGGCCACAAAAGCTCGGAGGGACCCCTTATCACAAAGGGGGGGGGAGGGGGGGGGCGGGCACTTGGGGTAGCAAGGTGCGGAGGAACGCCCTACTGAAGTTCTCCGACTATCTTTCAACTATCTTTCAACTCCATCACCTGGAGAGAGGACCCTCTGTGTTGCAGCATATGGTTGAAGAGTTTGGGGCTTAGGGTTCTGGATGCGTCCTGCGAAACCCTACGCCCTAAACCCTGAACATACATCTCTTGAACAAATTCAGGGGAGTCGTCATCCTACAGTCCACATCCCCATGGCTCAAACTCTGGCCACCAACTACTTTCATATGCTTTTAGGGGGAAGGGTTTTGGGTGTTTCGGGTGCAGGGTTGAGTTAGGGTTTAGGGTTAGGGTAGAGGGTTTAGGCTTGCAACCGGGGCATTAGAGCCTCTACTTCTCGTAGCCTTGAACCCGACCGAAAACCGGAACCACATCACCCCGCACCCTGTCAACTTCTGCACCTGAAGCCACAAAGCACCAACAGGCCGAGGTTCGTAGGTCTCGATCTGCTGTCCAAGCGCGTAGCTGCGCTCGTCCACATTGAACCTGGTGAGGGGCTTGCTTGGAACCACGCGCCGTAAATTTTTCTCAACACGACAAGAGCAGGGCTCTTGCTGAGGACCAAGCAAAGACCGATGCTGCTAAGTGCTGCGTGGATTGACACTAAAGCTTGAAAGCAAATACATCCCCACTAAACTCTGATAAGTACAGCCAGGAACGGCCTAAACCCCATTCTACCTTGCAACTTCTCCAGCCCGCAACCCTGACCCTGCCATCCAGAAGTGTCCAAGGAGCATGGCACCCTCCTTCTGAGACCAGTGCCTGCGAGGGGTTTTAGGTTTAGGGCATTCGGCTTTAGGATTTCATGCCTGTAGGGCTTCATTTTGTGGCTTAGGCCGTTAGGCTTTTACGGCTTAGGATTTACGACTTTTAGGCCTTGTAGGGCCATTGTAGCGGTCAGCCAAAGCTTCGTGCGGGGATTTGGGGAAATTCAAAGCTTG
This sequence comes from Symbiodinium natans, assembly GCA_905221605.1. Lineage (NCBI taxonomy): Eukaryota > Dinophyceae > Suessiales > Symbiodiniaceae > Symbiodinium > Symbiodinium natans. The sequence goes on from CAJNDS010002323.1 coordinate 356,834, forward strand.
GGTACAGGGGGCTGTTCCAATTAGTGGCCACATCTTTTGGCTTTTGTTTAACACCCCCCTAAACAGAGGCCTGATGATACAACAGCCCCCGCAAAACTCGAAACCCTGAACCCAAAGTCCCCGCCAAGCCTTGAACAACCCTCCAGGTTTGATTGTTTAGGGTCCCTCCGAGAACCTTGAATCCGAGCCCCCGGACCGGTCTAGGCTTTGGATATGGGGTGTAGGTTTTAAAGACCGGTGGCCTCTTTATCCGTTACCCTTATACCTGAATAAAGCCGCTAGACCCTCAGAAGAGCCCTGACTACAATGCGCCTATAAAACAGAAGCCCTGAACCCTAAACCCTAAACCCTAAACCTACTGAAAGAGACCGCCAGCCCATATAAGGGTGTAGGGCTTAGAGCTGAAGGTTCCCGGAAGCCCGGGATGGCCCCAAATGCCTGAACCCCTACAAGGGTTTAGGGTTTGGGGTTTAGGGTCCAGGGTTTAGGGTTTAGGGTTTAGGGTAACTATTCTTTCTGGATCCTTAAGCCCTGAACTTCCTCAACCCCTTGGATCCCTGAACCCCCCCCCAATAAACTTCCCGAGCACCCCTAAAGCCTGTAAACCCGTAAACCTCACACCCTTCACCCTGAAACCCTAGAACCCAAACCCTACCCGAAGCCTTAAACCCAAAACCCAAAACCCTAAACCCTAGCCCTAAACCCTAAACCCTAAACTCTCCAGACGAGGCGCTTGGCCCAGCCACTGAGGCAAACATGGAGGGGCACCCCACGGAGGAGCTCAGGCTCCAACTGGGCTTTCAGCTTAGGGTTTAGTGTTTTTAGGGTTTAGGGTTTTTAGGGTTTAGGGTTTGGGGTTTAGGGTTTAGGGTTTAGGGAGGGGTGTTTGGGACGTTGGGGAATCCTAAGCTCTCAGCATTTGGGGAGGTTCTTAGGGAGGGTTCTTGGGTTTTCGGCCTTGGGGCCACATAGTCACCCTAAACCCTAAATAACCCTATAACCCCATAACCCTATAACCCTACAACCCTATAACCCTATAACCCTAAATAACCCTATAACCCCATAACCCTATAACCCTAAACCCTATAACCCCAAGTCGGCAAGCTCAAGCTCCAACAATCAGAAAAACATGTGGGCCCTTGAGGCTTCCGGAGCCCTCGGCTTGGAGGTTCGTGGCAGTGAGAACCACGGCGAACAGGTTTAGGGTTTAGGGTTTAGGGTTTAGGGTTTAGGGTTTAGGGTTTAGGGTTTAGGGTTTAGGGGTTAGGGGTTAGGGGTTAGGGTTTAGGGTTTAGGGTGTTTAGGTTGAGAGCTTAGAATCTAAGAGTGCTTGCGACTGGGATTGTATGACATAGCACGCGCCCTCCCTCTCTCTCTCTGTATATACACGTATACATATTGTGGGTACAAACGTATGTGTATAAATATACACATACATAATATGATTCTGCATATAGAAAGTGATGATATGAATCGCTCACCATACATATGCTACTTTTGAAAAGGTTGAAGGGCATTCTTTGCTCCAGGGAACCTTCCTCGTAGGCAATGGGGAGCAACATGCGCTTTACACTGGGGATCCCTTTGGCTGGCACCCCTCTCAATTCAGGCACGGGGCGTAGGTGTGCAGGGATGTAATGCTGGTGATGCTCGCGCGGAACACCATGATGCCAGCCGCCAATCTAGCGCTTCGTCCCTTTGCATACACCAAGAAGCAGCAAACCTCTTAAGGGCATGTGACGAAGCTGGTTGGGCCTTGTTTGCGTCTGGGTTTAGGGTGTAACGGTGTAGGGCTTGGGGTACGTGGTTGTTTGATGCTCTTTGTCTTTTGCCCATGGCTGTCTGCTCACAACCACCCTAAAAACCTGATCTGTGCTCAGGGATCACTATCCACCAGCACTCACCTACGCTTGTGGCGGAGGGCCTTACAGGTTGGTCACCCAAGGCCCTCCCTGAGCCATTCATGTATTCAGAGGGCTGCGTTGCTCAGGGCTAGGGTTACGGCTAAGGGCTGTATCTAAGGGGAAACCCCCGCATGAAACGGTCGAAAAATCCGTGAAAAGTCAGCCATAGTCTGCCAACAGTAGTCTTATGACTAGGGGGTCTAAGGGCCGCAGTCTAGGGTTTAGGGTTTAGGGCGGCTCTTCGAATATAGGAATGCCGAACCTCGGAGAAAAAAACTCAAGCACCAATGCTAAAGCGACTGAGCCCCAAACTCCCTATACACCCTTACACGCAACACAAAATACCAAAACCCTAACCCCCTAAACCCTATACTTGAAAATCCGTACATCTCCAGACCCGAGACCCCCTGCGTCCTAACCAAATATCCCATACCAGAGCGGTCAACGCGCCATTCTTGCTGCTGAATTTTTGGGGGAGGCCAACCCAGTCTTCAGAAATCCCCTGCACCCTAAACCCTAAACCCTTTATTAACCCTAAACTATCAGACTTCCGTCCGCTGTACCCAAAAACACCATTCTACGAGTACTTGAGCAGCTTAGATGGGCAGTTTGCTGAACCGTTTTGAGGTACACTAAGCATAAGGCTCAGGATGACAGTAGCCCAAAACAGGCCATAAACCCGCAACCCGGAACCAGCTTAGAACAACCCCATCTTAGAACAACCCCATCTTAGAAGTTTTTAAGCGACCAAAAAAACGCTAAACCGTAACCCTAAACCCTATACCCTAAACCCTAAACCCCCCCCTATTCGAAGTCTTGGTCGCAAGCTTGCCCTTGCCATTACCGCCAACGATGCCGATCTTGTCGCCGGGACTCAGTTTCAATGTGGGTTGGCGTTTAGGGTTTAAGTTTAGGGTTTAGGGTTTGGGGTTTGGGGATTGGGGTTTAGGGTTTAGGGTTTAGGGTCGTTCAGCATGGCTTTTATTTTTGTCGTATCACAGGCCTTGAAGATTTATTGCAAATAGGGCCCCTAAACCTCTGAAGCCCGGAGCCTATAGAAGCCGTGCAGCCTACCCTGGGCATTTCGTTCTCTCAGTGCGTTCAGGGCGTGCAGTTTGGGGAGCAGCCTCTCACCTGGCATGTTGATGATTTGCCTTTGTTGGGCGCAAGGGTTGCCATATACCTAAACCCTAAACCCAACCCCAAAACCGACTGTACACCCATGTAGCTTAGAGTTGCCTCAAGGCCCCATAACTTGGATCATAACACAGAGAGAGCCAAAAAATCGAGACATGGTTTTTTTCTCGCCCCCCCTCCCCCTGTACTCCTAAATCTCGAAGCCACTAAGCCTGAAACCGAACCTTCTTGTTTGAACCGTAAACCCTAAACCCTCCAACCCGACAACCCTACACCCTAAAGCTGTTCAAAACCCTGCCCAAGTTTTCTAGGTTGCCTGCGAAAATCCCCGATGTTGCGGCACTCAAGGCAGGGTTCCATCGAAAGCAAACCGGCACCCTGCCCCGGAACCCCTCGTGATCCTCCCTAAACCCCAAACCCTCGAACTTAGGGTTTGGGGTTTGGGGTTTAGGGTTAGGGGTTTAGGGGTTTGGGGGTTGAGGGGTTAGAGTTTAGGGGTTTAGGTAAACCCTAAACTTCAAAACCGAAAAGCATCAGCCCTTCATCCCCAAGCCCTAAACCCTCTATACCCCCCCCCCCCCCCAGGTTCCCCTCTTAAACAACCTTAATTGGGTTGTATTATCCCTAAATAGCCTCAATTATGGGGGAACCTGGGGGGGGGGGGTAGTACAGAGGGGTAGTAGGGGAACCGATGAGAAACCCTCAACGCTATGCACCCTGATGCCCTGAGCCCATACGGTAAGGGGTCTAGGATGTCAGGGTTACGCCCGGAAGCCACCCAGCGAGGCCCACGCCAGACCTGGAAGTCGCAGTCCTGACATTCAGAGTTGAGGGCGTTTCCTTGAACATGGGGGGGATGTAGGTTTAGGGTCTAAGTCTAGGGTATCCCGTATATACCCAAAGAGAATCATAATTGCCGTATGACTGCAAGGTGGGGCTGCGGAGGGATTTTCCGGCGATCACAGGGCTACCCGACTGGCCTGGGGTAACTTGCAATCAAGCGAACCCTCAACCCTGGACCCTCAACCCCGGGGTCAGTCCAACTTCCCCCACCCACCTTGAGGAGTTCGTACTCAGGCGCAGTCACGTCATCTCCATAGCCGTGGTTGACACCCCGCAACTGCAGGAAGGGTGCAGGCTTTCGAATCCCTCCGAGTTGTGCTTTATAGTAACAATCACCAAATGCCAAGAAGGCTTGTTGGTTAGCCCTGCTATCGAAGCAAGCAGCCCCTACTCAGCAGGCAACACAGCTGTGACAGAAACCTGAAGAAGCCTAATTAGGGTTTGTAGGCTAGGATGTTCCCCCTATGCTAGCAGTCCTTAATAAGGATTATAGTACCCCCTATGATAATCCCTATGAAGGACTGTCAGTATTAGGGGGAACATCCCAACCCTAAACCCTAAACCCTAAACCCTAAACCCAGAACCCAGAAAACCCTAAACCCTGTAAACTCTAAACCCCAATTCATAGGGTTCAGGGTGGGGGTGGGTGGGGGCCTCCGCGAGGATGTCGAGGTTCCCGCCGCCGCGGTGCACACGCTCCGGCTCGGGGAACCTGGCGCTCGAAACCTTCCCAAAGCCTCAGAAACCCCCAAAACTCCCAAACCCTAAAGCCCAAACTCCTAAACCCTATACCCTAAACCCTAGAACCCTAAACCCTATAATCCTAAACACTGAACCCAACAACCAGAATTCTCAACCCCTGAAGCCCTGAAGGCTTCTTGGGTTTCGGATTTCCTTTTGCTTGGGGGCTTTTGGGCTTTAGGGCTTTAGGGCTTTAGGGCTTTAGGGCTCCAAGGCTTCAAGCGCCTCGGGAGGCTTTAGGGGGCATAGGGGGTTTGGGTGTTTAGGGCTGAGGCTTTCGGATTCCGGGTTAGACACTTAGGGTTTATGGTTAGGACTTGCGTAGCACCAGAGAGGCTTTGGGAAGAACCCGAAGGCATTTGGCCGAACGCCGAAAGAAACAGCAGCGACGTGAAGAACCCTGCAAGATCTCGCAAAGCCCGACACATGCCAACAGCCCGCAACTCCAGTCGCCCCGAGCTCGATAAAGCTCCTAGGACATGATGTAGGGGCTTATTTCGCTAGAGTGGGGTTGGGGCGAGTGGGCAGTTTACACTGTCAACGTGTTCCAGGGACTGCTAGGGGACGATGTTGATTTGACAAGCCGTGAGCAACAAGAAAAACGCCGCACACACCGAACCAGCCGCCTGAATGAAATGCGTTTGACCTCAGCTTCAAGGTCTGCGGCTGAACGCTATCGGCATGTTGCGGTTCGGATCTTGCTGCGGGTTTGGGGTTTAAACAATCACTTTGGGGTTTATAGCGGTCCTCTCAAGGTGCAGTCAGTGTGTATCGAATTCAGCAGAGACGAAATGTTTGCACCGCTTGTCAGACCATGGATGGCGTGACCGGTTCAGCCAAGGGGGGGAAAGGGGCATCCGATTCCTTCTGCTCGCATCGCCTGTGGGCAGTTGCACCCGATTTTCATAGTATAGGTTACCTGGTTAACTTGTCATCCTATGTAAAAGTATCCCGTTCGGAGGAGACACCACCCCCTTGGTACCAGTAGCACCATGTGGGGAAGCCATAAACCTTAAATAGCCCACAACTAACATCTCCAAGAGACGACACATTCACATGGCGGTTGGTCTCATCTTTGTGCCCTGTTGGGCTCTATCCTAGAAGATCCTCCCAATATTCTCGGGAACCGCCCAAACAAACCCATAACGAGATGAACCCCCACGTCGGATCCGAATGTCGGACGCTCCGAGTGTCAGTGGACCAACATGTGGCTCAACCTCGGAGCCCTAACTTGCAAAGCCATAAAAGCTTAAAGCCGCAACACCAAACAAGCCCGAACCGTAACCACTGCCCCCCCTCCCCCTCCTCCCCCCCCCCCGCCCTCCCGGCCCCCAAAAAAGAGCCAACTTCTCTGACCCCAAAGTGAGTTGGGCGAACTTGAGTTGCAACCAGGGCACGAAAGCTGGAGGCGGGTCCATGGCATTCCTGTGTAAGACTTCGCAGTAGGGTTTAGGGTCTGAGGCTCCGCGGCTTGTTCAAGATTTGGCTTTGGGGGCTCAATTCCTGTAAAAACCGCCCAAGGCACAAGACCAAATCCCAAAGCACTCTCTCTAAATGGGGGTTGGCAAAATTTCTGGATCCTTTTTGAAGGGTTTAGGGCACTTCAGGGTTTAGCTAAGTTTAGGGCCTAGGGCTTGAGACAAAGCAATTACCCCATCCCTTAAAAGCCTGGCAATGAGTGCACCGACCCTTCAGGAAGCCCAGGGCTTGTATGGTTTGGGGATGTTTGGGGTGTAGGGTTTGGGGAGGTCTTCAGGCTGAGATTCCTAAACCCACACGTAAGCTCTGCCCACGAAGTTTGTCCGGAGAAGAACTGCGCGATTTGTGCGCGTGCCCCGAGCCCAGCAAGTGCTGTAGATCTTGGAAGGGGAGGAAAGGAGTCGAGAAGCGGAATTTCCCAGATGTGCCCTCATAGCCCTGCAATAGCAGCTCAAACCCTCAACCCTCAACGCTCACGCTGAAGCAGCACTCGCGGACGAACATCCTTGCGCGCACCCCATGTTTCATCTCGTACTATCCTATACCATGGTATGTGATACGACATTCCTGAGAACTACATACTTGTACTAAAATATGCTTATTCTCTCAGCCCTGGAACCCTAAACGCTGAAACCTAGAACCCTAAACCCTCATTCGCGCATTCGAGCCCTATAGAAAGCCCTTGCGAACGCCGCTCCCCAGTCTCAGGGGCCCTGCTCCATCAACTCATCCAACTCCTTGCAGGGCTTAGGGTTTTTTGGGGGTTTAGGGTTTAAGGGGTGTAGGGGGTTTCGGGTTTAGGGGCTTAGGAGAATGTAAAGTGGTTGGTGGGGAGCTTAGGGTTTTATCTAAGGCAGCTCTTCGATCCTCTCGGGGGTTCGGGTGGGTTCGAAAAGTTTCGGCTCGAGGGTGCATTTGGGGGTTTAGGGTTTAGGGTTTAAGGGTTAAGGGTTTAAGTTTAAGGTTTAGGGTTTAGGGGCCCGAAGCCCCTAAAACACAAAGTTCAGGGCCCTCAAAGCAGGACCGGGCCAGACGAGGAGGCGTGTTCAAAAATGGAACAAGCCGACAAACCCCTTGGGGCCTAGGGTTTGCAGGGTTTAGAGGTTCAGATGCCTCGTCCTCAACCGGGAACCCCGAGCCGTCTTTCTTGATTCTGTCTCGTTTTGGGTACCGTGTTACAAAAGGAACTCCTCAGCCCAAAACTACGTGAACAACTTTTCAATCCTCTGAGTCCCAACCAGCGCAGACATAAACCCATTGACCAACGGTACTTGCAGCTTCATCGGTACCTTTTCGTCGGGCCAAAGCAACCTGTACCATAACCCTATCGACCTCCAAGCAGGTAGGAAGACTACTCGCTCTGGAATTTCCTCTCTATCCCTTGCTCGGCGTAGGGCCTAGGTTTGGTTACAGGGCCTACCTGCCGAAAAACGTGCCATGTGCAACTCGCTGCAACGGTCACTGTGCTCTCAGGTTTTTGGTCATGGCTCATGGGTTTGAGGCTTCAGGGCTGGGCTGTGGCTCATGGCTTTGGGCTTAAGGCTAAGGGTTTAGGGCCTAGGGCGTGTATGATTTGGGGGTCTTCTCAATGCGCCTGCCTTCATGCGCTTCTGCCGCGTGTTGGCAAGAGACTGCACACCTGTGGCTGTGCGGAAGCTAGGCCTAAGCAGCCCAACCGCGAAAACGAACAAGAGTTATAGAACTATGTCATAGAACTATAGAAAGACAGGACATGCTAGTAGGTATAAAAGGGTTACTGAAAAACTGCCTTTTTGCGGGGTTGTTTTCCTTAAGTCTAGGACCTAAACCCTAAACTCTAACCCCTAACTGGTAAGCCAGATGAGACTTGAGACCCTTAGGCTCAGACATAACCCTGGACAAAAAGTTTAGAGGTTTAGGGCTGTAGGGATTTGAAATTAGGGCTTCATGGGGTTCAGGGGTTCAGGGGGCCTCGACATACCTCTGCAACCGCCCGCCGAAGACCACTGGGGTTAGGCGTGCTCCCTAAACCCTACACGTGCTCGGTCAACTTCTTATAGATCCCAACAACCCACTAACCCGCAAACGGATCCCACAGGGAAATACGGAAGCACAAAACCACTCAACGCCCAACCCCGAAGCCAAAACTCCTCAAACCCGAAACCCCAAACTTCAAAACCAACCCTAAACCCTAAATCCTAAACCCTAAACCCCCTTTCAAACATCTTGCATTACTAAACCCTGAGGATCGAAACTGTTGGAGCCTCGGTTTACCTTGATGAACTCCTCAAGCTCTTTCTTCTTCTTTTCCTGGACAAGCACAGAGCCGGTCTAGGTTTAGGGTTTAGGGTTTAGGGTAGGGGTTTAGGGGTTTAGGGTTTTGGGTTTCGGGGTAAAACCTCCACATGACTCAGGCCTGAAGATCAAACTTCTTCTTCCAGTCAGCCATCTTCTGTTCCTTCTGCCGGATGAAGTCGGTGTAGTTGCCTGTGCCCACCACGAGGATGCCCCACACCCGAAACCTCCAAACTCTCATAAAATCCCGAACCCTAAACCTGCTTACTCGGCCGTAAAGGGCCCCAAACCCTAAACCCGAAACCCTAAACCCTAAACTCTAAACCCTAAACCCTGGTGTTCAGAGTGCCTTTGTAGGTGTACGTCATGCCCTCGACTGTCTCGACCACTCCTTGGATGCTGGCATCGATGGGGCCAAGGGATTGGGGGGGGGGCTGTTTCAGGGTGAGGTTCTGGGGTTTAATTAGGATTTAGGGTTTAGGGTTTAGGGCTTAGGGTTTAGGGTTCATGTTTGCATGGCTGCGAGGCGAACACTAGAATCCATGAAGCATCATGCCTGCGTGTTCCACATCCGCATCCCAAAGCCCAAGCGCAAGCTATCCAACAGACACCCGCAAGCCCCCATGCCTATGGGTATAACGGTATAACCCTAAACCCTAAACCCTACACCTATGAGGCCCTGAAAGCCTTGCAAGCCCTGAAGCCTGGCCACTCCGACTTCATGCACGCTAAGGCGGTAGCTTTGACATCGTGGGAACGGGGGTTGAGTACTTTGAGATCTCTCGGCTTGTTTGACACCATGTTTGGTTGTCATTTTCTTGTGAGATTCCATACTCGGTGGTCTTCTGCCATATGCGCAATTCACCGAAAACGTGCTGGGCACCTAACTCCAGCTAAGCCCTAGACCGTCCTAGACCCCAAAGCCAGCATGAGCCCCCCGTCAAGCTCGTAACTGCCAACAGGTCGCTGTTGCATGTGCGGTTCATGAACTCACGGTCGTGCGTCACTACCTTGGCAACCAAGAAACCTTCTAAATAAAGCAAGCGGCAGGAATGGGATCTAGGGCTTGGTCTTTGACTGCGATGTCTGAACACTACATGGGCTCGATTTAGGGTACCCTTTAAAGGGCCATCTTTTTGGGACAACCCTGAACCCTGTAAAACCAAGACCTCAGGCACATAAACCAGAACCCAAAACCCGAAGACTTCAATCCTAAGCCCTGGCTCTGAGCCCTATTTTCTGTTGGGTTTCTTTTCGCTGTTGCTTGGCCACCTTGTTCAGAGCGGAGTGGGGGGGACCCCTTACGGCCTGAGGGTGTGAGAGGTGTTGGGGGGACTTTAGAGTTCGGGGGTCGAGCTTGGGATGGGAGCCTTCGAGCCTCGAAGCCCAAACCTTTCCGGCTTTAGGAGCTTTAGGGCCTTTACGGTTCAGGGTTGGGCTGTTCCCCCGTATTACAATAGGGGGTACTATAATCCCGATGAAGGACTGCTTGTCTGAGGGGGAACATCCCAAGTTTAGGTTTTAGGGCTAGAGCTCAGGAGAAAAAAGGCCCGCGAAAGCTGCGCGACGGGAGTCGGACAAACACGGGGCCTGGAGCTTGGGCGGGTGAAGTCGAGGGACACGAGACCTTTAACAGCCCCAAGCCCCTAAACCCCACACCCTTTACAGCGTAGAAGTTTCAGGACCAGGCATGTTAGGATTTCTACTTGGGGGTCTAAAGCTCAACGGGCTGGTGCTTTAGGTAAACCCACGTCCCTAAACCCTAAACCCCCCGAGCTTCGTGCGACGACCGGGCTCTGCAAAACTCTGATGAACTTTTCGAGCCACTCAACCTGGCAGTCCATGAGGGGGCCAAGGCCAAAGACATTACAACTACAGAGGTCTCGGTTGGGATGTTCCCCCTTGTACTAACAGCTCCTCACTAGGGATTCTCGTACCCCCTGTTATAATCTCCATTAAGGACTGTTATTTTTAGGGGGAACATCCCAACTTTAGGGTTTAGGGCTCCGGGTTTAAGGAGGGTTAACGGGTCTGAGCACAACCGCAACTGTGAATCAGCGACGGCCCCTAAACCCCAGATCCTGAACCCTAAACCCTGAACCCTAAACTCCAAACCCTAAATCCTGAACCCTAAACCCCAAACCCTAAATCCTGAACCCTAAACCCTAAAGCCTGAAACCTAAACCCCTAAGAAGGGCCACAGCAAATCGTCGGTCGACCGCTTCAAGGTCCAGGTGGTTCGTCGGCTCGTCGAGGAGGAGGATATCAGGCCTGGGGGAGGCAGCAAGCTGAAAGACGGGAAAAGGTTTAGGGTTGGGGCCTTCGAGATTTTGGGGCCTTAGGGTTGCCGGGGGGCCGGATGTAACCCACGAGGTGGGAAGGGGGCAGAGTAGCAGCTAGAATTTTCGAATTTGCAGCAGGTGTGAAATGACAGACGAATAATAAAATTAAACCCCTAAAGTCTCCTCAGGACCCTTTGCAAGAAAGCGACGCAGAAAGAGGCTGAGAGAGAGAGAAAGAACCAAAAAGGGAGGGATGGACAAAAAACGGAACAGAGAGAGAAGGGCCATCACCAAGACCCTTTCCAGCCAAACTAGGTTAGGGAGCTTCGGGCCGGGTAGACTTCTTGTAGGATAGCGAAGGATCGAGATGGGGCCGGGGACCCTGCTCATCAGGGCATTGGGGGAAAGGCGAGGGGGGTTTGGTGGCCACAGAAAGGGTTTGGTGTTGGTGGTTGCTGGACCGTGGTTGCTGAATCAAGAGATTAGGGAGGGCCTGGATTCGTTAAGCTTGATGGCGCAGTCTATCAAACTTACTTCTCCGTAAGCCAATCTTTGGATAATTGCTCTTGGCGTTCCTTTCGGTGTAGACTTTAGGGTGCTTACCCAGGGGCAGACTCCGGGCGTTCGAAGAGAATCTTTAAGAAACAATGTATTCCTCCAGGCCCTGAACAAAGGGCAGCGCACAGAAGTCTGAGCCCCGGACGACCGCATCAAGATCTTGCTGACACCGATTCGGACCTGGATGAGTTTAGAAAGGCTCAAGGGCCCAAGGCGACTCACCGAGTCAACCCTTTCAAGCAGTCAACTGGTGCAAAAAAGCAGGCTGCCATCTGGGGTTTTGGGGTTTAAGGTGTAGGCTATAGGGTTTAAGGTTTTGTTTGTGTACTAGCGGTACAGGAGATAGGATGTAACGCTTCGGGGATACACTTGGCCTAACACCCCAAACCCATCGGTCACCCTTTCTTTATACCATATGATGGCCACTCCAAGTTGCACCAACAGACCCGCCATCCCGATCGGAGAAAGCCAAGCAATGTCAACCTGACCTCGTCCACAAACCCTGAACCCCACACTCTAAACCACAAACCCCAAACCCTTTGTAAATACCCTACCCGGGGCATTTTGTCTCCTGTCGTGGAGGGGGCCCCTTCTGCTGCCCTGCTGAAAAGGCAGTCATAGGAGGGTTTAGGGTTTGGGGTTGTACAGGAGGTTTGGGGTTGTACAGGACCTCAGTCCTCCCAGCCCTAAACCCTAAACCCCAAAACCCTAAAACTCACGAGCCTTCCATCCGCCGCTGAAGAGGCCGACCTCTCCAGGCTGGAGAGGGTTTAGGGTTTAGGGTTTCGGGTTCAGCAGCTCCGGATCGAGCAGTTTTACGGCTCTGATATAACACCCACTGACCCAGAGAATCCCATAACATTGAGAAAACTAAAATACAAGTGTTCTCCAATCATCTCAGCTTCAAAGGCTTATGCTTGAAACGAACGGACACAACAAAAACACCTAATATTGTTAACTTCATTTTCTTGCCACTGCGTCAGCCTCCCCACGCCCCAAACCCCAGGCCTTGAGGCCCTGAAGGCCTTGAGACCCTAAACTGCAGGCCTTGAGACCCTGAAACCCTAAACCTCAGGCCTTGAGGCCCTGAAACCCAGGCCTTGAGACCCGTAAACCCCAGGCTGAGGCCTGAAACCCGAAACGCCAGGCCTTGAGGCCCCGAAACCCAAAACCCCAGGCCCTGTGGCCTTGAAACCCTAAACCCCAGGCCTTAAACCACGAACTATTGGCCTTAAACCACGAATATGGGTATGGGCCTCAAGCCACGAATTATGGGCCTTACACCACGAATTATTATGGGCCTTAAACCACGAACAATAACCAGACCCGTTTCGTCGTTTAAGGCCCATAATTCGTGATTTAAGGCTGAAGGGAACGACTGGCCTTAAACCACGAATTGTGGGCCTTAAACCACGAAGGTCATTAAAGTTTCAAGGTTTAGGGTTTCGGGCCCTGGGATATCCCCCGGGGCGGGCAGTTTGTTTTGCGCGCATGGTTCACTTAAACCCCACATTAACAACTTCGAAGGGCCTACCTTGGGCTTCAGGCCGCCTTTTGTTGCTTTTGGATTGCGGGCTGATCTCTTTTGTTTGTGCGGGATCAGGTCTCGGGATAGGGGGCCTGAAGGCTTCTGGGAAATAGGATGCGGCACTTGGGGGGGGGGGGGGGGCGGCATGTGCATTCAAACTCGTGGGCCGTCTTTTTTCATGCCCTGGAGCCTCAAATTCAGATCATCCCCCCAAAGGAGGCCACGGAGGCATTGTCAAATGAAAGACCTCACCGAGGATCCCCCAAACTCTGCCTGCACTCTGATGCACTCAGCAACCCGAAGCCCTAAGCCCGCCCCACAAGGCCCACAAGCCCTACAAGCCTGAAGTTTCTGGGGCCGCAGGCTCGAGGTTCAGGTGTCAGTTTCACGTCGGGGTTTTAGATGCTTAGGCATTGAACATAGGGTTTACGCTCTTAAGGGGGGCTGCGGGGCGTATCCTTCACACTACGATGCGCAACCCTGAGCCCTAGTCCGTAAAGCCCCACGCGCGAAATCCTAGTCCCGCCCTATACATCCAATGTCGCCCTAAACCCCAAACCCCAAATCCTAAAATTTAAGCGCAACTCTTTCGTGAAAAGGTGAGCCTTCCGATCGAGGTCATCTTCTAAGAAGCCTGCCTCAGATTGAAGCTACGTAGGGTTTTCATGGGGTTGATGCCGCTACTAGTACAGGTGTGTAGGGCCCATACGGGTCTATAAGCGTGCTCCAGATGTACATTGGCTTTGGGGATTGATTCAGAGTGCCCCACTAGGCAACAGGAGACGGCGTCTTGCTGATGCTGGTGTGCTTTGGGCCCCTGTGCATAGACAGCAGCAAGGTTTTGAGACGCAGGGCTTAGGCCCCTAAGGCCCTGAGGTTGTACCCTTGGGGGCCCGCCTTCAGTATCGCAGTTGCAGTACCTTGAGCAGTGCAGCCTCACGGGTACGAGTTTGAACCCTGAACCCTTAATCCTACCCACAAGCAAGGGGGGATAGGTGTAACGGTAACTAGGTTCCTCAGCCGCCAGAGAAGAAAGAGGATCCCCCTGGTTTTCCAAAGCGCTCATAAGACATCCTAACTCCTAAGAAGTAGGGGGGATATCACTGCCCTGAGCCCTGCAGCAATGTCTGTCGAACCGCTTGTGGGTACCTTAAAAGAATCCCAACATACCTTTTTAACGACTCTGGAAACCTCCATCTCAACAGGTCTCCAAACCCCTACCCCCGCTACTCCATACCCTAAGCTGGGTGGATGGCAATATTCTTGATCATGTCCAGCTGGTCATCCAGCTTGAAGGTCTGCCAAAGATTGCGCCCAAATCTAGACGCCTATCAGGGCCTGTAGATCCTCAGGTAGGGTTGAGGTGCCTCTCCATGGCTGTACGACTTTGCTTCCTTCATGTTCTCAGCTTGGGAAGCAGCAAACGTCCCTCACCCAACCACAAGAACGGAATGTAATGCAGGATGCAAACAAAATGTCCCCTCACGAGCTCTATATATAAGTAGATTGTAAAAGCTACCCCAACATACCGTTTTAGTCCAAGGCCCCTAAAATCCCAAACCCTGATAGGATTCAGGGGGATGCAACACCTGAGCAAAAAAGGTCGGGACCCAAGCCAACTGGAGACTGCAGCTTGCAGCAGACAGTCACGGAGGTTTAGAGTTCACGGTTTAGAGCTTCGAGCGACCACGACTCGGAATGGTTGTTGGTAAGGTCTCGAAGGTGGTCAGCACGACCAGACGACGACCTGCTAGCTCTTAATTCTTGGGCTAGGGTGTCGGGTTTAGCGTAACCTGTGCAAGGCTCAGCGGCCGCTGATTAGACAAACCTAAACCCTAAACTCCCTAATGTTGAACCCTTTTTAATGTGTTGGCCCCCCATCCCCCTCCCCCTGAACAGTCGAGGCTGGATTTGAAAATGTTTAGACGCTCCCGGGGTTCATATTAATATCATTTTTAATAGGGAGGAGTTTAGATAAGTTTAAAAGGGGCAGCGATGCCCGGCTATCTTTTTTAAAGGCGCGCCACGTGGAATTTTCTTACGGCGCCCGGGCGATCTGTCTTTAAAGAGGGACTCCCAAACAGTCAGTGTGTCCTGAATAATTCAGCAAAATGGACTTAATAGAGGAGGCCCCTACTAAACAGGGTCCAACATTAAACTTCCTAAACTCCCTAAAAACACCTAAAAACCCTAAACCCGGCTGTGAAGCCACGGAAAGGCTCTTTCAACATCTTGCCGGACTTGTCGCAAGCCAAGCCCCAACACTTCTCGGGGTCCGCGTGGCCCAGCTTATTCAGAATTGACAAGGGGCGCCCATCTTTGGATCATGGGGAAATGAAAAACCCTAAGCGCTCTAACCCTGAACCCTCTAACCCTAGAACCCTCAAACCCAAACCCCCTACAAACCTACACCCCTATAATCCTATAACCCTTAGAACATCTTAGAACCCTATACCCCCTATAGCCCATTCTTAAAAAATTGCCAGGCTCTGGCTTCCCCAAGAGCCTGCATTGCATCGGCTTCCGCGTTGAGGTCGGCGTACCTGGTGCTGAGGTGAAGGGTTTGGGGTGATAGGGTTCCAGGGTTGTAGGGGTTGTAGGGTTCTAGGGTTCTAGGGGTTGTAGGGGTTGCAGGGTTGTAGGGGTTGTAGGGTTGTAAGGTTGTAGGGTTGTGTCAGTTTATAGGGCTATAGGGTGTGGGGTGTGCTGGGTTTAGGATTGAGGCCAGGGGAGAGCGGCCTTGGTCTGGTCGTCTAGGCTGTGTCAGGGTGATGGACTTGGCGATTTGGGGTCTCTAGAGACCCGCCTGTTGCTGAGACGGTCCATGGCCTGCGCATTGTCCGGATCCTCCGTAGCCAGGGCCTGAGGGCGTTTGGCCGAAGCCCTAAACCCTTGAACCGGCGCAGAGAAAAGCCCAACTTTCCCAAGGAACATCGAGGGACTTTGTACAACTGACTTGGGGGGGGGGGCCTGTGACAGGGAACCCCCACCCCCCTCAAAAAAAAACTCATGCCCCGCACCTCCCCCCAACCCTAAACCTACTTACGGCTTAGGGCACGACACGCCGTGCGAAGCATTCTTGCAGCGGCGAAACTTAGAGTAGCAGCCCTCCATTTGCCCACGGAACAAATTCAAGCCGCGATGTCTCAACCATGCCAGCCTGGCCAGAGACACTGCCATATACGCTTAGACGCTCCAAAAGTAACCGTCACTTTCAAAATTGTTCTTCTACCTCGCCAAATCCAAAGGGGTTTAGACCCTCTGCCCTAAATCCGAAAATCCGTAAAAAAATGCGAGCCCCATCAGCCCAAAACGCGATGAGCGCTAATGATCCCATGAGCCCTGTACTGCCCGTAAGCCGTGTAAGCCCTTTAACTCCCATCAACCAACCTCATGAGCCCGAAAACCCCATACAAGGTATATCATCCCTTTGCGCCCCTAAACCCTAAACCCTATACCCTGAAATGCCCAAAGACATCAGCACCCCCACCCCCCCACCCCCACCCCCCCCCATGAACTCCACAAACCGTCATCCCTACGCCCGGTGTCAGGCAGCATCCGCCTCCATCTCGTTTTGGACCTTCTCCATCTCTTGAAGAACAGCCTGGCATGGCCTAACCCCTAAACCCTAAGCCCTGAACCCCAAGCCCTTTAAACCCTAAGCCTAAGCCCTAAATCCTGAAGGACCATGAAGGGTTTTGGGGGTGTTTCGGGTTCAGGTTTGAGGGTAGAGATGCAGGTTGGAGGCCCATGAAGGGCTCAGAGGGACTTCGGGGTTTGTGGGTGCTCTTCTCAGGCTGAGCCTTGGGATGCCAGGTGGCTTCAGGGCTCAGGGTTCAGGGTGTAGGGCTAGGCCCTGACGCCTGAACCGCAAGAAACCTCCGGAAACCCTTAGGGAGTCGTGGGGAGCATTAGGGAACCTTGGGTCAGGCGCCCCCCTTGACCTCCGTCAATACTTCGAAGGGGCGCTAAACCCTTTAAACCTTCGACCATCAGCCCTCACTTAACAAGTTTGGGGTGCAGGGACTAAGGGTTAGGATTTTGCGACCTTTAGGGGTTTAAGATTAAAATGCGGAGTTCGACTTTCTAGGTCCTCCCAGAAGATCTGGGATTGGGAGGATCATGGGCATTTGGGAAGAAGCAGAAGCCAAAAGAGCGAACCACGGGAACGAAGCAAACTGAAAAGAAGCACCTTTGCTTTTTTACTTGTGATTTTGAGCGCTTCATTCTCGTGATTATTGCATCTACTGGTATGTAATTCATTCAGAGAACGACAACGAATCCAGTGGACACGCTCGGCAAGAAAACAATTTATGTTCAATGCTTGTTTTTCAGAATGGAGTTTTGAATCGCATGTCCACTCACTACCTTGGCCAAGCCGGTCACAAGCCGGTCAACAAGCCGAAACGGAACCCCCCCATGAGTCCATCCCACAAGTAACGGCTAACCTTTACAACGGGAGCATGGGAAACTTCTTGAAGCAGGTGTGGGAATGATTGGAGGATTTGATCTCTTCTTGTTATACCAGGTTAGCAAGCCCAGGAAACAAAGCAGCTTAAAGAGCATTAATTCGCCGAGGCCTCGGGCCGAAGGTGTCTAGGTTGTCAGAACAAGCACCCCCCTCCTAATCCTCCCCCCAAGCCCAAAGCCACCTTTTTCTGCCTGAAAAGGGTACCCCCGTGGGCGACCACAATCTGAAAGCGGACGGTTCGCAGGAGCAAGGTTGAAGCCCCGCCTAGCAGGACCCCCCCACGCCGTCCCCCCCCCCCCCCCCCGCCCCTGCCACCACCCCCCCCCTCCTTGAGAGGCCTGGCTCAACTTTACGATCAATCCAAGCCGAACCGTCTCAACCCTCAACCTTGAACCTTGAACCCCAAACCCAAAAAAAACCCTCAACACCCTAAACCCCAAACCATAAATCATAAACCCGGAACCCTAAACCCTAAACCCAACCCTTATTGCTTGGGGTCCAGCGACTTGGGCGCTGCGGAATCACCATGCTCACGCGGATGCGCTGGGCCGGGCCGAGGCGGGTCGCGTAGCGTCAAAATTAGTAGACTCTGCGCGAGGTTTCTAGTTCTAAAGAGAAGCACTCTCCACTTAGTTCATACTCACCTCCGCATTAATCTTGCCCCTTTGGACTAATCGCGAAATGACGAGGAATCAATCAACGTTTCCACTCAAGATGTGAAGCATGAGAGCCCTTTCCTTCTCAAAGGCGGGCCCCATCACGCTGGAAAGTTAAGAGAGAAATGCCAATGAATGATAAGTGTAAGACCCCACGTAAAGTGGTGGATCTGCAAAGGACCTTCGGGTGGATTCTGGTTACAAGCAGGATGCGACAGGGATATGGTTGTAAAGTTGCTCGGGGCTGTCTCTAGGAGCTAATCTGTTGGGTCGTGAAGGTGACTGAGAGGATGGGACAATGACGGGGGGACAGGGGCAACTTGTAAACCCTAAACCCTAAGCCCTTACCCTGAGCAAGGAGCCTGCTTCTCGGGCAGCGCCGCCAGGAGCTCCTCTCTGAGGGTCCTCTCCGGGTCCAGTTCGTCCACAAAGCTCTGCCTGGGAGACATTGTACTCCGGAGTTTGGCTAAACCCTAAAGCCTCATCATGACCCCGAAGGCCCCCCCCCCCCCCCAAAAAAAAAAAAAAAAAAGTAGCCCTCAGAAAAAAAAAAAAAAACACCCCACCCCACCCCAAAAGGTGACCATTCCCCAACCCCGAGATGCCCTCAACCAAAACCCTCGCAAATATGCAGGCTCGGGACTTCGACTGCTAACTTTGTAAGGCTCGGTAGCAAACGTCAGTAAGTGGTTGGAGTAGTTTTTGGTTGGGAGGTTTAGGCCCTTAAATATGAACCCTCTCAGGCTTTGGGGTCGTTTAGGGATTGGGGTTTGGAAGCATGTTCATAGCCAGGATGCTCCAAGACCGCCACTCTGGCCTTTGCCGGACCTTCAGTCTGTTTGGCACACAGGGTTTCGGGTCTAGAGTTTCAGAGTTTCGGGTTTAGGCATCAATGCTGAGATCTGGGAAAGTTGTTCGAAACTAGGGTCCGGTGAGGAGTCTAGTCTTACAAAGGAATTTATAAGACAGCTGTATGGTGTATAGACGGGGACCCTAGACCGTCCCTAGAACCTATTGATGTACAGAGAATGTGGGGGGTGCGCTGCTTCAGAACAGACCTTGACACCTAAACCTTACAACCCGCGTATGAACCGCTCCTAAAGATGCACTTTGCCAAGCGGGCTATGTGCTTTAGTCTGGGGGTTCAGTGCTCAGGGTTCAGCTTGGGCATGGGCCGGCAGCTTCAACAATGCGTTCAGGATCTTTACAGGCTGCTTCTGAGGCTTCTGGACTTCGGCTACTCTTTGAAACCTAATCCCCTTGACCGCCCCCTCGAACTCCTTAAGCCCCGTAGCCCCCAAACCCCCTTCAACCCTGCAGCCCTTAACGCCCCAAACCCTAAAGCCCAGAGGATCAGCGTCTTGGTGCGCTGTCGGCTTGGCTGCCGGCTCTTGACCACGTCGCCCTGTTCGGGCGTCAGCCTGGGCAAGACTGCGCGACACATTAAGCGTCCCATAAAGATCCCCCCCCTGCAATTTTTTGAGGGTGCCCCCCAATATCTGAACCCTCATTCAACGGAACTGCAACATGCTCTGAGGTTTCAGACAAACAGAGGAAGCAGTAATCATTGCAACGTGGCACCCCGTGTATTCCTTTAAACGGGACATGTGCCTCCGACGGTTTAGGGTCTAGCTTTCGGGTTCAGGTCCAATGCCTCTTCAATGGCAGTTTCGCTCAGGCAGAGGTCTAAGCGCTGGAATCCCAAGCCTGACTACTCAGCCCGTGCTCATCGAACATGTGCAATAAAGCTTAAAGGCTTAGGGCTTAGGGTGTCACCCCTAAAGTCCCCTAACCCCGACATGCTACACCCCCATACCCCCAACCCAAAGTCCCTGAACCCTATCAAATCCTGGAGCCAAGCCCACTCCCCACACACACACACACACACACACACACACACACACACACACACACACACACACACACACACACAAAAGTGCCGGGCTGGTTCAGAAGAACCCGCAGCTGCGTCGTCTTGCCACATCCTCGCAGAAGGGCGAGTGGTGTTCAGGGTTCACGGCCTCCCTAAACCCTAATCCCTGAACCCTAAACCCGAAACCCTGATGCTTTGTGGATGGCCGGTTTTTTTGGTGTGCTGGGAGTCTGACCTTAGGTGTCAGTGCTGCCTGGAGAGATTCGAGACTGGGGTTTAGATTGACTGCAGCTGTGATACTTTTAGCCTGAGGTGTAGTGCTTATGACTTGGGATGTTCCTCCTCTATTAACAGTCCTTAAGAGGGATTATAATAGGGGGTACGATAATCCCTATGACGGACTGTGAGCATAAGGGGTAACATCCCAACTTATGGCCCCAAATGAACATGTTGCGAGAATCGGAGGAAGCCCCAAGCCTCCAGAAAGCTCCAGGACTTTCTTTCCTCCCTCACAAGAACTCCAGGGCTAGGATTTAGGGTTTATCAGAGTTCAGGGTTTAGGGTTGGACCCGTGAACCACATACACACACCTTTAAACCCATGTGCTCCAAGCAACCCAGGAATCGAACGGACACCCTCTTTTGGGGTTTGTTAAAAATTTTAAAAGGAGAAGAAGGAAAGCCCAAAAAAATCGTAAATCTCCCGAACCCGATCAGCCCTACAGCTTCTCCCTTAAGCCCCTACACCTAAAACCCTAAATTCTCCCTAGCCCAAGCCCTAAAAAAGCTCAGGTGAACACCTAGCGACCGGCAACCACTCGACCCCTAAAGAACCCTGGAAACCACCAAAAAACCCAAGAACCCCAACAAAACCCCGAACCAAAAGAACCCCAAACCCGAAGAACCCAAACTCGGCCACACAGCTCTGGGCTCTCTGCCATTGGCACCCACTAAGGCCAACTTCTCACCCGACTTGACCGTCCAGGAAGCCTTTGATTCCGCTGTGTTCGTTGGCTGAAAGTTTGGGGTGGAACCCCTCATTATGAGGTGCACCTAGGGTTCAGGTACCAAACAAGAAGCGCTTGGAAGCCCTAAACGGTATTCGACCTTGTGACCTAACGGCCCACGAACCTGCCTGGCTATGTACATCGGCAGGAGTGTACCGTTTTCAGCGCAGTATGCAGGTCCAGGCGGCTTAGGGTTTAGGGCTTAGGGTGGAGGCCCACATTGTCGGACTCAAAATTGGATTCGGCGGGGTGCGGAAACTGCTCGCCTCCCGGCTATTTGCACGTGGCATTTCCTTGTTTCGGACCATGTAACCCGACGCCCCCAAACCCCCCAGCTATAACAAAGCCAAGCCAGAAGCCATTCAAGGCCATGCACGTTTCTTCGAACGCTTTCATCGTCCATGCCAAAAAAGCCAACCCAACCAAGCCATGGTTGCTTCATGTTGCTTCTAAACTACACCATTGCCATCCCTGTCGCTTCACAAGCAAACAACTAACTAAGACCTGAAAAAAGGTTCCGGGCATCCTCCACCCTAAGCCAGTAAACTAAGAATAAGGGGTGCCGCTTTGCTCGGTTTCGTGGGGCCCATGAAAGTTCCCAACCCTTCAAGGCCTCAAAACGGAAAGCCTTCAACACGCTGAGGCGCGAAGAAAAAACTCAGAGATCCCGATGTCAAAAAGTCAAGGCACTCAGATCCCCAAAAACTTAAAGCCCGATCAATTGCCCCGTCAACAAACAAGCAAACGCCTAACTTCCTAAAGCCATAAGCGCTGCACACCCCGTATGTCCAGCAAATCCCCTCCACTCCTACTCGGCAGATCTCCAAACCATGGTCCCTTTGTTGGGCCTGGGCGTTTTTTGGGGGGTTTAGAGGGTTTCTAGCATTGATGACGGTTGATAGGAACCCTGTGGGCCCTATAGACCCTACATAGACACTTAGAAACACCTAAAACTCCTAAACCCCTAAACTCCTAAACCCCTAAACCCTAAGCCCTAAACCCTGATCCCTTTCTTTCGACTGGCCGCATCCTGGAGTACCTGGCGTCCGCCGAGGCGCACGGCCACCTTCCGGAAGGGGTCGAGGGGCTTTAGGGCTAACAGGGGGTTTAGGGTTTAGGGTTTAGGGTGTAGGGTTCAGGGGCTTAGGGGCTTCGGGGCTTCGGGGTTTTGGGGGTTGGGGGCTCAGGAGGCTTAGGGGGCATTGGGGGCTCAGGAGGCTTCGGGGTTTTGGGTTGAGTTGGTGTCTAACGCGCTGAAGTGTTGTAGGGTCCATCCGGGGTCGTGAGGCACTTCTTGGTGCTTGTTCACGTCGGTGTCTGAAGGTAAGCCCCTTAACCCTCGTCCATAAGCAGGCGGCCTTCGTAAGTAGGCCGTTGCAAGGTACTTAAAGAAGGGGGGCCAGTAATCCAGTAGTCCCTGACACCCCAAAGTATTCCATAAGACCGCCTGAAGCTTTCTGAGGATCAATAACCACCCCTCCGCTCATGACCCTCAAGCACGCTAAACCCTAAACCCCAAACCCTAAGGTTTAGGGTCTTTTGGGGCCCAAGCCTCGCGGATGCCAGCAGTCACCGTACCTGGCTTGGCAGTGCAGGCGCTTGAGGGTTTAGGTTTTCGTCTAAGGCTTTTTTGGGCAAGATGATTTCCCCAGTGACCCTAGTAGCTAGTACAAGATTGGGTTTTGGGTTTAGGGTTTAGGATGTAGGGTTTAGGATACCTTTTTCCTGCAGGCTTAAACGGGAGCAACCAGTGCACTGGGTTTATTGCTTTTTTGGCTTGGAACCGCCACCCCCCTCCCCCCACCAATGTCTCCCACGGCCCACCCACACCCCAAAAGAGTTTAAGGGGGGGGTACAATAGGAGGGTGGGGGGCACACCGCAGAAACCCTAAAACTTTGTCGTTTCGAGCTTAGTGTCAGAGAGTCGGCAGATAATCCTCTCACCGAAATGTAGCCCTCTTCGAAAAAAAACAGCGAAATCCACAAACTCCTTGGGGCTTTCAGGAGTGGAGGGGACTTTCAGGAGCCTAGGGGCTTTTTGGAGCTTTGCTACCCTAAGCCCTAAACCCTACAACCGAAAATCCCACAGGGATAAGGCAGTGGCTCAGGGTTCAGGATTCCGGGTTTGTCGGTTCAGGATTTCGGGTTCAAGCATAGGGTTAAAGAGCCAAGGAGCGCACAACGCGCAGCCACTGGGTTCAGAAGCTAGCTTGAAAGCACATGTTGCTTGCGACCATGCCTGACCTAACCCAGGTTTTAGGGTTTGCGGCTCCGCCTTGGGCTAAAGATTGTGTAAGGTCCGCGGTGCAGGGATCTGGCTAAAATGGAGGGTTTCCACTCGGCGCTGCTGCCGCAAATCGCAATGCGACAGCCTCTCTGAAGTACGGCTAGCGTCCTAAACCCGTGCGGCCGAAAACCCTGAACCTTAAATCCAAGAACATGGCAACTCAAGTTCTGACCCGTGCATGCGCCTTCGACTTCCCCCTGCTGCAAGAAGCTGAAGTCCACCTGCTTGATAAGGGTTTGGGGTTTGGCGTTGCGGGCGAAACCCCCTCACGGTCCTTCATGGATCACGAAAGTAGGACGCCAAAACCACACTACACTTTTCAACAATTCGTCTGACAACGCAGACGCATTTGCTCCCTAAGACTTCCACGCAATGAAGCTGCTTCGTAGGCAGAGGCATACATTTCAGCAGAGATTGCTTGGCTGTCTTGGCTTGGGTGTCAACCGCGTGACAGGCTGTGATGTAGACACCAGGATTCAGGGTTGTACACCCTAAACACAATACCACTGAGACGCCACTTCAAAACACCTCCCTCCTTGAGGAGAACTCTGCGACCCGCTCTGTCAGGGCTTAGGGCTTACGAGCTAGGGTTTGGTCTAGAGCTACATTCCTTTTGTGATGTGCAAGGATTTCAGGGTTCGGGATTAAGAAGGGATCAGGGTTCTGGAGTCAGCGTTGTGGCCTTGGGGGCTTTAACGACGTAGCGGCTGGGTTGTTTGGCGGAATTGGAGTTGGCCATTGCAGCAGTTTCAGTTCACACCCCCCTGCTATATCTGGAGTTGTACAAGTTCAAGTCAAGAACAGGGAACAATCCTACACCCCAACCCTCAGCTCCCACTAACAGAATGCCACTGCTTGCAGGCTGTCCTGAACCTTTAAATCTCAACAGCCATACCAAACCATGCAGCCACACAAAATGCAGGTTTGTCCTCTGACTGCCAGTATGATCCAACTCTACTCCCCAGATGTCTGGAAAATGAACTGCTGTACCCAAAACACCCACTTCAATTAAATAGGTTCTGATAGTGCGTCGAAGACTTGCACCGATACAGACGCTCAATGCAGGTTTGGCCAGGTACGGCTGGTGCCTTGTCATCAGCACCTCGCTTGCCTCTGTTGGGACGTAGGAGCCCTAGACTTAACACCTACACCTTGGGATGCACCCCCTTTTTCTGACTGTCCTTAATCGGGATAATAATGGGGGTACCATTTCACCCCTATTAAGGACATAAAGGGGAACATCCCAACCTACACCCTAAGCCCGAGAGGTACGTCGTGTGCAGTTTGGCTTGGGCCTGCAGGCTAAGGGCTGCAGAAAGGAAGCCTATATGAGGGGTTTTACGAAAATGAGGGACCCCCTAATTTTGTTCCCCAAATAGTAGGTTTCCCTTAAGAAGAAAGGACTCAATAAGTTAAGGTGCCCCTAATTTCGAAACCCCCCCGATTGTCAGGGCAATTCTTGGGGTCTAAGAAAACGTTGAAAGCTTTTGACTTTGGGATGTGTCTGGCACATGCGATTCGGGTTTTCAAGGGCTTTATAGGGGTTTAGAAGTCTAGCGGTTTATCTCTTTGTAATCGCCCGCCTTAGCCCTCTTCCCAAAATAAGGCCCAAGTACGGCTACGTCGCTGATATTTAGGCCATACTTTGACTCTGAATCTCAACAAGCCCCATTTACACACCCAAACGATTCGGGCTTAGAGCATTTTGGAACGGAGGGTTTTCGGGGTGGTTACAAAAGTTGTGCCTCGGATACGCATTAGAGTTTAGAGGGTCAATTCTTGTTCTGCCGCTACGGCGCTGCACACCAGTCTGCGCGCTTTGGCGCAGGCCCCAATTTGGGGATTTCCAGGAGCTTCTGAAGCCCAAAACCCTGAGCCCGAAACCCTAAACCCTAAGCCCTAAACTTTACACCCCAAAACCTGAAGCCTAAAACCGCAACAGTGACTTTGCCAAGGAGCGCTTGATGAAGGCTGGCTCTTCCTCCTCCTCCTGGCCCGGTTTTGCAGCGGCTCCGCTGGATGAAAAATGAGCTTCTCTGTGTTTTGGGGGTTTAGGGTTTAGGCTTTAGGGTGTAGGGTTTCTTTATACTTAGACCGTACAACCAGGGGCTTTAAGAGTTGAGTGTTTTGGGGCTCTAGGGCCCGTCGGGGCTTTGGTCCAGGGCTTGGGATTCCACAGGGGGGAACATCTTACATAATGTGGGCCCTAGATTCCATTAGTTTAAGGGTACAGCAAGCCTCCCGAAGCCTCCCGAAGCCTCAGGCTGGCGCCACAGCTGCGCGACAGGCGCAGTGGAGAGGCCCCAGCACCGGGCACAGGTGCTAGCGCAGGAGCGCGCGCCACGATTGAAGGTTTAGGAGAAACAGAACTCCAAGCCAAGGCCTTCTGAATCTAAGCAGAGCCGTTAAGCCATAGGAACCGAAGTCCTTAGAGCACTTAAGCCTCCAGAACGTTTGGATGCTCTCCGGGAGCTTTGCCAGCAGACCAAGGCCAAAGCTCAAGTCTGGAACAGTAGCCGTGTGGGGCCTCATGATCATGCGGCCTTCATGAAGAGAAGCCAACGACCCAAGGGCCCACCGAAACACGCACACGCGTCCTCTGGGGTGCTGTGCGCGGAGCATGTGGCGTCCTAAACCCTTAAACCCACAAACCCTGTGGTGCCTCGAGTCCCTGGCGCCCCTATACCAAAAGTAACGCTTTTGGGTGTAGGGTTTTGGGGTTCAGCGTTCTTGGGGTTTGGAGGTGCAGAGGCGGGTGAGGGGTTGCGGGTTGAAGCCTAAATGCTCCAAGCCGGAACTCCCAAACCTCTGCCACAGCGTCCCAAGCCAACAGTCCGAATTTAGAAGGTTTGAAGATGTTTGAAGATTTGGAAGGTTTTGGAGGTTTGAAGTTTGAAGGTCTGAAGGTTTGAGGGTATCGGCTATTTAGGGTTTATGGTACAACGTTTAGGGTGGGTTAAACTTTTCGGGCTTTTTGTGGTGTAGGGCATATAGGCTTTAAACCTGTACCCTTAGAAATTAAGCGGTGGCCCCCTTCATAGATGATTTGCACCAACCCTAAACCCTAAACCACCGGTCAAGCCTCCTCCTCCAAGTACATAGGATCATCGGCCCATTCCTCTAGATCGGGTTGTACGACCTGCAGTGATCTGGATTGTAGGGTCGGTTTACTTTCCAGTTTTCGGTGCTTATGGGGTTTAGGGCTTAGGGTTTAGGGTTTGTCCAGTTTTGGGTAAAGAGTCAAGGGAACTAGGCAACCTGTATCCCCCTACATTGCGGTGCTGTTCCCTACTGAGAACTAGCAAGCTTATGGGGTTTAGGGTCCGAATGAAATTCGGAGCGTGCACGAGGGTCCCCTCACTTCATTAGTGTATGGAACTCATATAACCTCTTGTCGTAGTCCTAGTTAAGGCCCACTGTTGAGTCCACCTACAAATACAGGTAACTCAAGGAAGGTGGAACATAGTTTAAGGACAATTAGAGCTGGGATTCCCTTTAGTATTCCTTTTGGGGTACGGGAATGAGGCTGTTCCAACTTTTTGGAATTTACAGTAGGGCGAAAGGGCCCCCTGTAAGGGTGTAAGGTTTGGGGGCCCACGCCAGCACTAGCAAGTTCTTTAGGGGGCAAGCAACACCAAAACACCAGAAAGCCCAAACCCGAAGCCACAACACTCAGTGTAGTATTCTGTACTCGTGTTGGTTTCTCCGAGAGGTCTGGGCAAGGTGGCTTGGGGTGGGACGTACCCTTTTCACAGAAGTGGACCAAGGTACATCTTATCGCAGTTTCTGGTAAGGGTTTGCAGTAGAATTGAGGGGCGTATGGGTCGCGTATGAAGACCGGCCAAGACTCGGGTTGATGCAAACTCCCAATGCAAGGTCTAAACTGTCAACCCTTTGAGATTCTGCTGGCTGGAGTAAGGGTGTCTTGGTGTAAGTTTCAGTCCCAGCAGCTTATTCAGACCCCTCGAAACCTGAGCTCTAATCGAATCCTGCCCGAAAGTGTGAGCCCTAACTGAACCCTAGCAGCCTTCACGCCGTAACCCTAAACGCTATGAAACTTAAACTCTTAAGACCTGAGATCAACGCTGCACACCCAAAGCACCAACAACCCCCTACTTTAACCCCCAAACCCAAGCCCCTGAACCCCTAAACCCTAAACCCGATAAACCCCGAACCCTTAGGCCTGTAAATCCACTGTGGGCTCTGTGAGGTTCTGGGCCCAAGGGCTAGGGTCTGCGGCGTCAGGCTTGGAGGCCACGCTCAAGGCTGCGGGAGTTCGTGACTTCTTAAACGGGGCCTTGGATTTAATACTAGTACTGAAGAAGTATTCTGGATGGGTTATTCTACATTTTCCTGGGGGGTTTTTAAATTCTTAAGGATATGATATTGGGGCGTATGCCGGCTCGCCCCAAACTTCAACCTGCTGAGATCATCCTTGGGCGCCCGCCGTGCCGTCCGCCTGGGCAGAAAAACTGCAGACTTCGTTGGAGAACTCAAAACCTCCTACACCCCCCCCCCCTCCCAAGGCACCCCAAAAGCTCCAACTCCGAACTCCTTAAAGCCTAATCCCCTAATCCCCTAAACCCGTGAGCCCCTAATCCCCTAAACCACTAAACCACTAAACCCCTAAACCCCTAAACCCCTAAACCCCTAAACCCCCTAAACCCCTAAACCCCTAACCCCTAAATCCGAGAAATGCCCCGTTGCATCTCGACTCTGTAGATTCGACTCTGCTCGGAAGGTTGGGGGGGGTGCAATTTAGGGCTTGAAGATGTAACTCATGTAGGTTCGTGCGTACTTCTGAGTGGGGTTTTAGTCAGGGTTGCGCTACGATGAACGTATTCCTGCTTGGGCCTTGGGCATCGCAACCCTAAACCCTAAACTCCTAAACCCTAAACCCTGAGATTCGGAACGGGTTGAGCTGTTTTTTGCTGTTTTTTCTGTATCCTTGATTTTCGCACTTTTGTTGTTGGTGGGAGGGTGGTGGGTTCTCTATGCTTCCATACGGGAATTGTGTACTTTCTCTCGTGTTTTACTAGGAAAAAACCTTTAATTCCTGTGTGTTCATAGGAAAATCTTATTTTTTCGACATTATTTTGGTAGGAAAACCTTTCTTGTGTCTATACTTTCCTAGGAAAACCTTTATTGCCTCTACAGTTCCTGGGAAAACCTGTATTTTCACTATACTTTCAGAAGCGGGGTTTGAAAAAATCGCTCTTCTCTCAATGTTTCAAAAGGAAAACAACCTGTGTGTTCTCTGTATTATGCTAGGAACACCTCTATATACATACTTTTAGGTAGGGAAACATAAATATCAACAAGCAAAAAAAATTAATAAAACAAAATGTCGAAGGGGGGCGGGCACAGGTGCCCCCCCCCCCCGGGTTTGCAAACACAATGCTCGCACGATGGGTTTCAAAAAGGCATATGACGCAAGCTTGCATGGCTTAAAAAAGGCCAAGCCTGGAGGCAGCCCTGACATAGGCTCCGAGACCTGCAGGGGCCTCAAGGGCCTCCAGGCCCACGAGGAGCCCTCCAGGGTCTTTCTGAGCGCTCGACCGCCGAGCCTACCCCCAAAATGACAAGTGGGTGGGGTGGTGGGCGGTCTTGGGGTTCAGGGTTTAGGGCAAGCCACCCCCCAATGTCCAACATTGATGAGCCTGGAAACCTTTCCACTGCCTTAAACCCCGTACGCCCCAAGCCCTGTAAGCCCAAAACCATCATGAATCATAAGCCCTATTGCCACCCAACTTCGATGTACCCTAAACTCACAACCGCAAGGCCCTGAACCCTGTGAGCCTGAAGCCCGTAATGACCCCCTGAAGATCTTGACCTTGACGCCAGGGGGCATCAATGCCGAGCTTTGCATAGTATGCACCTCTGTCCACCACCTCCTCTTGGAGATCTCGGGTCTAGGGTTCGGGGTATGCTAAAAACCCTAAACCCTAAACCCTAAACCCTAACCCTAGGGGGGGGGATTATGCGTGAAAGTGAAGAGCTGTTGGGGGCTCGATCATCGGCATCGGCACGCGCGCATGCTCATCATCTTCTAAAGCCAACAAACCCTTCCACTTCCACCAGCCTGAAGGCCCGAAGGCAGTTCTTTGTAGTCTTTTGTGGTTGATCGAACAGGGATGATAGCGTACTGCCCGGAACCGAAACTACAGTGAAGTCTCTTGTTGAGTAAGCCTGGACCCGTGAAACACGGAAGCCCTGGAAGCGTGGAGCACTCAACGATTCATCAACGTGTTGTAGCTCTCATGCCTATTTTTTACTCTTTTGATTGCTGGGCAGGGGGGAAGGGCGCGTGGCCCAACATGCATCCACGGTTTACCGGTCTAAACAAGTTGAAGAAAAGCAACTCTTGAAGCTTGGAAGAGAGGATCGGAAGGCCCAAGAAGCAGAGAATTGCGCTTGGGGAGAGGTCCCTAATTGCTTTGTCGGTCATGTGAGAACAGAGCATGTCGGGTTCAGGGTCTAGAACCCTAAACCCTAAACCTCCAGGGAAGTTGGGCAACTAAGGGGGGGGTTGTCGAGCATTGCCGTGGGAACTGGGTGCTCCTTGTCCGCTCTCTGGGTGCTTTTGGAATCCTTCCCTTTCGCGTCGTCGGCAGTTCCTTGACAGTGGGGCTTTCTAAAACTGAAGGCTTACGGCTCAAGGCTTCCGATCGCTCATGATGTCCTCGTTCGACCGTGACGTTTGTACTTAGTTGACCACATTGAGGAGGGTGGGCTTTGGGGCAACACCCAGCCACATGACGCACCGAACACAAAGCAAATGAGGGCAACAACCCCAACGCCAGCAATCCCGAAGCCAAAGGCCATCTCTAAGCATCTCCGACCTCGCGAACCCCATAAGAACAACACCATACACCCTCAATACTAATCCAAAAGCCCAAGTCTTGTTGAGCTCGTCCAAGATGCGGCTGCTGGAGGAATAGCTATGGATTTGAGCGATCCTTGCACAGGACGCAGCAATTGAGGTCTCTGGGTCTATACAAAGGGACCACAGGCTTTTGGTGGGCAAGCTACCAGAGAATGGGGTGTGGGGGGTTCTCAAGGTATTTAGGGTTCAGGCGCCGGGGATTTTTACTACGAAAGGCTCGGAGATGCGGGGAGGAGGCGGATTCAAAGGGGGGGAGGGGGGAAGAAGGCCTCAGCACCTGGGAATAATGAAGGTTACTTACCCCACCCTCACCTGTTTAGGGCTCACGATCAGGATTTTCAGAAATTTTCAAACTTCACGCAGTTCGGCTCCAAGGTCTTTAGAACATGCGCTGTGACGAGAATGAAATGGCGGGGTATTTGCAGATCATGTTCGCGGCCAGGTTAGCTAGACTCGAGAGGCACGCTTGGTGACCAGAAATGACCTAGGAAGGCTTTGGGACGCTCACGGCCAAACTTACAAAGCGTCAAAGAGCCTACACCCACTAAGAAGACAAACGCCACCAAAAAAAGACTGTCAGACGACTTTGAACTTAAGGCAAAACTGACGTAAGTTGGGAGCACAACAAACAGCAGCGCAGCCTGAACTGTAAACCCTGAACCTTGCACCCCAAATCCTGCACCACTAGTTGCATCCCACTGGTGTTCATCCCACTGGCGTTCAAACAAGAAGCTCGCCAAGAGCAGTCGGAAGAGGCTCCTGAATCTCCTGGGATGGGCGAGGACTCAAGTGACTTAGATGCAGGCTTTGGGTTAGGGTTTAGGGTTTAGGGTTCAGGGTTCAGGGTTCAGGGTTTGGGGTTTAGGGTTATAGGGTTTAGTTTAGGGGTTAGGGCTTAAGATTGGTCATCTGACTTCCCCGGTGTTCGAGGCGGGGAGCGTTTTTCCTTCAACCCCCCCGCACCCTCCAAGCCTCCACCCTCACCCCCATAAGCAACTCCAGGCAGTCTGTCTAGGGTTTACCTTAACAGAACTTGCAGTCGTAAAGTTTTCCCAGAAGTTCTTTTATGAGGGGGGCTTTGCTTGCGAGAAAAGCAAGCTGGGATTTCAACTGTGGCTTTAGGGTTCTCGCACGGACAGACCGCAAGAGAGAGAGAGAGAGAGCGAGAAAAAAATATGTGTGACTGCATTTTGTCTGTACCTTTTTTGACGATTCTGGGAATGCAGCGACCACATGCCACCTAAAACCCTAAACTTCAACCCTAAGTTCGTGCTGCTTGTCAGGGGTTCATGCACTTCTGGTGAAGTAGGATCATGCCAGCTCTTCAGCTGACTATGTTTCATGTTTTGCGGGCAGGGCAAGCTTTGGGGTCCCTTGGGGGGGGGGGGGGGGGGTGGGGGGGCCAGGATTTGAAACTGAGCGGAAGACTCTTAAACGGTCAGACACACACACACACACACACACACACTTCTGAGGCTTGGAGGCTAGCCCTCCTAAACCCTAAAGACTGAACTCAACACTTTCTAGGGTTGCCCTTTGGGGTAGGGAGTGCCAGCTGCCAACCAGGCCACTGGCGGTGTTTCCTGGGCCGCAAAAAGACAAATTACAGGGTTTGGGAGTTCCCAGAAGGGTTCAAGACAGAATCTAAAGCCTTAGTAGGCTCTCCTATGGCCAGCTCCCTGGCACAGGCACAGCCGACGCTCAGTCGAACTAATATTCATGAGGGAGATGGCAGGTTCTTCGTTCGCCGAAAGCGCCAGGAATCTGCGTGGTTCTGGTCCAATGCTCGGGTCCATTTCTCCCCCCATAAGACAGCATACCCATCGCCCTGAAGCGTGCACTACATAACTTCGCAGGTTTGGAAGGGGATCCTTCGAGCATCCACTAAAAACCATGCAGCGCTCGTACTGGGACCCAGTACTTCAGACTCAAATCCCCACATCAAGCATTTGGGGTTTAGGGTTTGAGGCTGGGGACAAGGCAAAGAGAGCAGACAGACTGACAAACGGACGGACGGCTAGACAGACAACCAGACAAACAGACAACACCAACACAAACAAACAGCCAGACAGTCAAACAGACAAACAACCAACGACCAAAGAACAAAACAAAGACAACAAAGAAAGCTAAACAGATAAACAAGCAAACAATAAAGCAAGCAGGCAAGCAAACATGCAAGCACATACTAGACAAAAACAAAAAACAAGCAAACAAACAAAGAAAGAAACAAACCAACCAAACCTAATTAACACAAACAAACATACAAACCAGCAAACACACAAAACAAATCAACGAGCACACAAGCAGTCACTAGCACTAACGCAACTACAGGCACATTCGCAGAACAACACGCTCACACACAAACACCCACACAGGGATTAAATCCTCCTACTATTCACACATAACCAACAAAACAGTATGGGAACAGGCAGGCAGACCGACATTACCATCCCAGACTCTCACCTCTTTGCAACTGACACAGCTGGCCAGAGTCATTGCTACACCGCCGCAGGATCCACTGCACAATGTAGTTTTCTCCCCCGGTTACAAAGATAGGATTCGGTTCACAAAGTCTGTTAGAAGAGGACACCCCCAAAGATACTGGCTAGAGCTTAATGTAGAATACTCCCTCCCAATCCTAAAAGAGTACTTGGACCACAAAGACCCTTCCCAGGAACATAGGAGAGATTTCCTAGGGCTAAAACACCAGCTAACACAAGACCCGCAATTCCTGTCGTATCTCGAGTCTGCGCCTACGCGCTCACCGCACCTGTTTAAAAGACACGCCCGCTTGCTGACATGCGCTTGGCAGCCGTAAAAACACACACACACACACACACAGACACACACAGACACACACGCACACACACAGAGTGACGACCCCCAAAGAGGTTAGTAGGTTCAGCTTCTCTCAACTCTCTGTGCATGCATTCTTCAATCAGTTCTCGGCGAGTCAACTATGACACATCACCTAAAGTGGGTGAGACATAAATTGCAGGTACATCTGGCTGGTCAGGCCAGATTTCACCATGCTCTGACAGTGTCTTCGTTGGGCAGTGACTGTCAGGCATGCAGTGCTCCCCTGCTTGTGCAGATTCCTGAATATTCTGAATCCAAGGAACAGTTTGTTATCAGAGCGTACACACTTGCACACACACACACACAGACACAGAGAGTAATACGAAACATCCATTCCACAGCAACACCTTTCAACTCCTCAACCCATGGCCGCGGCACGTCCAAGCTGTCCAAGTCAAGGTTTCCCAATATGTCCGCGAAGGCGGACTTCTGGCAGGGTTTAGGGTTTATTGAGGGGTGGCAAAATTGGGGGTCCCTTTTGGGGTGTCCTTGACAATTATGGAGTTGTGCTATATGTCTGACCTCTAGACAAGCAAGCAACGACCGAAAACGAGGCGTCCGCCCCGCCCTCAAACCCCTGACCCCGCCCAGCGTGCCCGATCAAAGACGGCTCTTGTGGCCTTGGACTAAATAAAGCCTGGGGCCAGTGACCAACATCCGTGATCGTCGCATAAACAGGTTCAAGGGGCTGAAGACAAGGCCTCCCCTCCGTCCACCTACCCCACCCATTCCCCCGCGCATCGTGTGGCCACAGTATACAACTCACAAGGACGCAAACAAGGCATCGGGCATCCCCCCTACTTGGTCCAGCCCAGGGCCCCTGGACCACCATCCGAAAATAATCTGGTCACGCGCGTTTTTGCCCTGTGCAAAACAGCACGGCCCGCCCCTGCCGTTTCGTCTGCGCACGTCGAACTTGGACAGATTTAATGAAATTTTCTGAAATTCTCATGGAAACGGTCTCCGGACCATTGTTATGAACATTCCCGGCATTTTCATTCGGGCCATTGTCAATATGCAGCAGCTGCGAGGTAAACTAGCGGAGATGCCCTTCGTGCGACCGATTCCATGACATTGAAAGGAGTTTAATAGAAACGATCCGGAGACCGCGTTCATGAACATTCCATGTTTTGACAATGGAATGTCCGAGATTTTTCTTTAAAATGAAGTCTTGAAAATTCTTGCATGTTCACAAGAATGGTCCGGACCATTTTCATGAAACTTCCAAGAAAGTTCAGGGAAATGGTCCGCCTCTTTTCGTCCAGATCCACGGTCGGCGTGCGCAAACGACATGAAAGGGGCTCGGTCGTTCGACAAAGTGTTCGTGCAAATGCCAGGGAATATGAGGAACACGAAAACGTTCAGACCCGGCGTTCGACGTGAAAGCCGAATATGCGGGTTCTGTCTCTCAGCGCGGTCTCTCCTTCTCTTTGAGGTGACATGAAAGCCATGTCAATGTGTTCAGTTCCTTCCTATCATTGTCAGTCCGACGTGAAAGATGTGTCTCTCCCGTAATTATTGTCTTTCTGACATGGCGTGAAAGCGACATCACATATCCGCGTTATGTTTGTGCTCTTCTCTCTGTCTCTCTCTCTCTCTCTCTTACTCTGTCTGTGTCTCCGACGTGAAATCTGCTTCTCTCCCTCGTTGTCTTCTGACGTGACATGACATCGGTCATTCGGCCTCTGTTCCTGTCCCTCATTGTCTCTGACGTGAAAGTGGTGTTTCTAGATTCTGTTTCTCTCTCCTTGTCATTGCCTCTTTCTTTTGTTCCTTCTTGTTCTTGTCTTTGTTTCTTGATTTTCCCTTTCTTTCATGGGGCATGAAGGGATATCCCCCCCCCCCAAATCTAGAATTCTTGCAAAAAACTATGCAAGGCTCTGGGGTCGGCATGGGCTATTATGCAACCCCGCTCGCGAACTAGGTCCCCTCAAGTTTCCGACAGAGTCCCCCTGCTCGGCGTTGGGACTTGAAGTCTCGGATGGTACTCAGTGCATCTGTCTGTGGCGCCAACAACCAGACACAGCCACCCTCTGAACCACAGAAAGCAACTCGTGCTGTGTGACAGCCCTGGGTTATTGGACGTGATAGACCCCAGAACACAAGGCTCTCCCCTAATCCGCCGACTTTACAGTAGTTTCCTTTCCCTGATTTATTGCAGTTTGTTTTGCTCTATGTGTTTTCTCTATCTCTTTATGTTTCTTTTCTTTGCTTGTCTCCTTCGGCCTCTCTCTTTATGTATCTTTTTCAAATCGTGTCCATCGGCTCTGCTTTTCTTGATTTACCGCTGCTGGAAGCAGGAGGGTTTGAAAGTTTCTGGGTTCAGGGTTTTTAGGGCATGGGCTTGAGGGTAGGAATCGGAGAGTGACAAGCAATGCCAGTCCTGCAACGACAAGGCTCGACAAGACACCTGGCTGAAATCCTCGGCCTTGTCTACCTTGCTCTCTCGCTCTCTCACTCTCCCTCTCTCACTCACCCATAAAGACACCTCTAAAGACACCCTTGAAACTCTGAAACCCTGCGAATGAAGCCCTGAACCCTGAAACCCCAAAACCCTAAAATTTTGAACCCCGCAAGCGCACCTTGGGGGGCTCGACGGGGGCGGAAACAACTGCCTCCTCCTCTTCCGGCTTTGGGACCTTCCGGGCTCCGAGTTTAGGGTTTTAGGGTTTTAGGGGTTTAGGGTTTAGGGTGTAGGGTTTAAGGTTTCGGGTTTAGGGTTTAGGGTGCAGGGTTTTAGGGTTTTAGGGGTTTAGGGTTTAAGGGTTTAAGGGTTTAAGGGTTTAAGGGTTTAAGGGCTTAACGGTTTAAGGGTTTAAGGGCTTAAGGGTTTAAGGGTTTAAGGGTTTAAGGGTTTGATGTTACAGCTTTCCAGTTTTGGATTTAGGTGATTTAGGCTTGGGGTTGAAGGCTTGTGGTTGAGGGCTCGGGGTTTGGGTTTCGAGGCTTTGGGTCTTATGGAGAGGGGGAGGGGTGTTGCGACTTGATGTGATTGAGAGCGGGCATTTGGACTTTGGGAGAAGCAAGCATCGGCAAAGTGCTGTGTTTGGGGTCGTATTGTCATGAAGTATAATATAGGGTTTAGGGTCTATAGGGCTTGGGGGCTTAGCGTCTTGGATCATTACGGTGGTCACCACGTCGAGGCGTCGAACCCTCCCAAACACTTACTGTATATCCCCCAAGACTGAGCCCTGAAAATTAAGGTCCTGATGCCCTAAACCCGAATCACTGGACAGTCCGCGCGGGCGGCGTGTCCGATCCAGATGTGACTTTGCAGGCAAAAAGGGTTAGGGTTTAGGGTTTCGGGTGTTGGGCAATAAGGTCCTCTGACGCCCAAAATGTGGAAATATAGTGTGCCTGAGCCATCGCCCACCCAGGAAGTAAGTACATTGCCCAGACTCGAAACCCTGACACCTTGCAAGCTCTGAGTGTGCACATGAAGAGCGAGCCTCCGGCTTCTCCTTCTCTCCGTTGGTCACCGCAGTGGCCACCTCGCCGGACCGGAGACCCAAAACCGAAAGTTTTGGGGTTGAGGGTATTTAGGTTTAAAACCGAAAAGAGCCTCTGCCTGAGACATCGCCCACCCAGGAAAATGTAAGTACATTGCCCAGACTCGAAACCCTGACACCTTGCAAGCTCTGGGTGTGCACATGAAGAGCGAGCCTCCGGCTTCTCCTTCTCTCCGTTGGTCACCGCAGTGGCCACCTCGCCGGACCGGAGACCCAAAACCGAAAGTTTTGGGGTTGAGGGTGTTTCGGTTCAAAACTGAAAAGAGCCTCTGCCTGAGACATCGCCCACCCAGGAAAAAGTAGGTACATTGCCCAAACTCGAAACCCTGACACCTTGCAAGCTCTGGGTGTGCACATGAAGAGCGAGCCTCCGGCTTCTCCTTCTCTCCGTTGGTCACCGCAGTGGCCACCTCGCCGGACCGGAGACCCAAAACCGAAAGTTTTGGGGTTGAGGGTGTTTCGGTTCAAAACTGAAAAGAGCCTCTGCCTGAGACATCGCCCACCCAGGAAAAGTAAGTACATTGCCCAGACTCGAAACCCTGACACCTTGCAAGCTCTGGGTGTGCACATGAAGAGCGAGCCTCCGGCTTCTCCTTCTCTCCGTTGGTCACCGCAGTGGCCACCTCGCCGGACCGGAGACCCAAAACCGAAAGTTTTGGGGTTGAGGGTGTTTCGGTTCAAAACTGAAAAGAGCCTCTGCCTGAGACATCGCCCACCCAGGAAAAAGTAGGTACATTGCCCAAACTCGAAACCCTGACACCTTGCAAGCTCTGGGTGTGCACATGAAGAGCGAGCCTCCGGCTTCTCCTTCTCTCCGTTGGTCACCGCAGTGGCCACCTCGCCGGACCGGAGACCCAAAACCGAAAGTTTTGGGGTTGAGGGTGTTTCGGTTCAAAACTGAAAAGAGCCTCTGCCTGAGACATCGCCCACCCAGGAAAAGTAAGTACATTGCCCAGACTCGAAACCCTGACACCTTGCAAGCTCTGGGTGTGCACATGAAGAGCGAGCCTCCGGCTTCTCCTTCTCTCCGTTGGTCACCGCAGTGGCCACCTCGCCGGACCGGAGACCCAAAACCGAAAGTTTTGGGGTTGAGGGTGTTTCGGTTCAAAACTGAAAAGAGCCTCTGCCTGAGACATCGCCCACCAAGGAAAAAGTAAGTACATTGCCCAGACTCGAAACCCTGACACCTTGCAAGCTCTGAGTGTGCACATGAAGAGCGAGCCTCCGGCTTCTCCTTCTCTCCGTTGGTCACCGCAGTGGCCACCTCGCCGGACCGGAGACCCAAAACCGAAAGTTTTGGGGTTGAGGGTGTTTAGGTTTAAAACTGAAAAGCTCCTCTGCCTCAGACATCGCCCACCCAGGAAAAAGTAAGTACATTGCCCAGACTCGAAACCCTGACACCTTACAAGCCCTGCATAGATTAGAGGGCCAGTCTAGGAACTTACAGGCACTGGCCTAAGGTTTATTCGGTTCCCTGGCAAACGGCAACCTTGGAGCAAGAAGGGAATTCTCCTTCGTTTAGGTGGGTTGCTAATTGTGGACCCTGAACTAAAAGGAGAAATTAAGGCGGCACCGGGCATTCTTGATCCAACA
Organism: Symbiodinium natans; assembly: GCA_905221605.1. Classification (NCBI taxonomy): domain Eukaryota; class Dinophyceae; order Suessiales; family Symbiodiniaceae; genus Symbiodinium; species Symbiodinium natans. Next base: position 394,720 of record CAJNDS010002323.1, read on the forward strand.
GTAGCTTGCACATCTCTCCTAAGTACATAGTCTATTCTAAGCATGGTGCCTCGGTTTGCTCCTTCTCGCCGTTCCTCACTGCAGTGGCCACCTCGCTTGCTGACAAAACCGAACACCACCGGATCCTGAAATCGACATAAGACCCGCCTCAGAACCCAACTAGACAAGAGGACGCTCAGCATGAATCATGACATAACAAAACTGAGCTTTCCTCTCGGAAGACTTCAGCAAGCTATTCACAATCAAAATCATCTCCGGCGTGATCCTCATTGCTGTCATCGCCATCAGCACAATCAACGTTATCTTCATTGTCATCATCCTCGTCATCAGACTATTTCTTGCCGCCGAAGCAGGCTGTTCACTGTTCACGGGCGAAACTAGATCCCTACATCCGAAGATGGTCAACCGTCGCCGTGGCATGTTCAAAGGTCAATGTGGCAATGTGCATGCTCTGTCCCAAATTGCTTCTTCTGGCACACATGCCTCACGCTCCAGCTGGCGCTTTTTGGAAGATTTGGGGTTCCCCGCCCCCTCCATACACCCAAGCCGTCTGGCAGAACACGTGTTGAAACCAAAATCTCTCTCGGAAAAGCTTTCGGGAGAATACTACGCACATGTATACAAAGAAAACCAAAAACAGTAACAACAACAATAGCCACTATCATTCGCAGCACATCAACTGTCGTCGTCGCAATTTCATACTCGTCAACAGAACCAGCGCTAAACGCCGCAAGCTTCGGACCTTAAACCCTAAATCCTTAACCTTTTTCAAGCCGAGACCCCAACATCAGGAGGGATCCCGCACACAAAGCTTTCGCCCGTATGAGTTTAGGGTTGACGGTTGAAAAGGTTCAGGGTTGGAGGGTGCACAGCCCTTTAGGTACTCTCTTATTGGGAAAAGAAGGCAGCAAACCATCTGCAACCAAAAAGCTGGCGCTGTTGCTGCGCCATTCTCGCCGTCGGCTGCGGCTGCCTTGCTTGTTTAGGGTTTGGGGTTTAGGGTTGAGGGTTAGGCCTTGGGGTTTAGGGTTTAGGCTTTAGGGTTTAACGTTTAGGGCTTGGGGTTTATACACTCTGAGGCAGGCACTGGAATGGAACCCTAAACCCGGAACCCTAAACCCTACACCCGGGGCCCAAAAGGATGAAAGTGGGTAGTGAGGCCAAGCTGTTCATGCAACATGTCTCTGAGAGCATGCTCCGAGAAGAACACGCGAATGCACGGCAACAAGAATGTGCAATAAACAGACGAGTAACAAGCACGTCGAGCTGCAAACAAACGGTCCAGAACTCTAAAAACCCTGAACCAACAAAACTGTAAACCCTGAAGCCCTACAACTTTCACACAGCCCTACAGGAAGCACGGAAACCTAACCCGTTTAACCCTTCAACCCTGTAACCCGATATAGTCGATGAGGCTCTGCAACCCTGTGACCCTAAAGACAGAGCTCTGACCCCTATCACGCTATGAGCCCTGAACCCTTTCCGCCTGCATCCTAAAGCCCTGAGCGCCATGACCGTACCCCCCTCCCCTTGCAACGCTGCAAGCGCTTCCCACACCCACAATCCCATGTCCCTAAAACTTGTAACCCTGTAATATCCAAAAACCCTAGAACCCTATCCTATACCTACGATCCCGGATGTTTAAACCCAACAACTATATCGAAACCCTAAAACGCTGAAAGCCTTCCACAAGCCCTACCGCGTCCAAATTTTGATAAACGCCCTGCAATGGCAACTCGCACAATACCTTGAACTCTAACTCCGAAAAGCTGACTAACCCAAAATTTGGGCTTGCGCCTCAAACCCCAAAAAGCCCTGCGCGCCTCGGCAGTGCCGCGAACGCTCTTCCGGGCCCGCTCGGCCTGAACCCAAACTCCTACAAACACGAAGGTCACTAAAACCCAGAAACTGGCCGAAACCCGAAACCCCCACCCATACACCCCCAAAATCACCGAGACCGCGCAAGCCGCTAGAGGTTCCTCCGCCGAGCGACAGACCCCGAACACTACGGCACTACGGCCGAGGGCCTCGAAAAACGAAAAGAGGAACGGGGAGGTGAGGGTTTGGAGCTCACCGTCTGTCCTGGACAGGCCAATGGATATTGGCCTTGCTTGCGACAACATACGTACTCAACTGAAAGATGGCCGACGCAAATGACCTGTACGTATAAAGGTAAATCATGACCCTCTGCCTCGGGTTAAATTTGGGCTTAGGGTCCTTAAGGCGGTGGCCAGGTTCTCAAGGGGGCCCAACTGCTTGTTGGGCAAATCGTTGTGCAGATTCTGGACTTGTTGGCCCAAAGAAAACTGCCCAGGCCATCCGCTGCCCCTTGCCAAACTCCCTTGAAAGTGGCTTGGAAACAAAGCTGCAAGCGTCGACGAATGAAAAAATCCAACTTACAAAACCTAAACCCCAAAAGGGCATAGTCCGTAGGTGGAAGTGGGTTGACGGTCAACAACACACACACGCTGCCCCGCGCGCGCACGCGCGGCCAGGCTGCGCTGAGGGCTGCACCCCAAAGGCAGTACCCAGAACACTAAACTCATTAAACATTGGATGAGTACAACAACAAGAACTTGTCGTCGATTGTCAAGCCATTTGTGATTGTCAGGTCCATACTCGATGTTTTTGGTACCTGTCCTTACAGCCTAGGCCCTTAATATCACAAACTTCAGATTGCAGTTTGAGAGCTGCTTGAAGCAAGAAACCCTCGTCGTTCAGGGGTTTAGGTTCAGCGCTTTGGCTTTCACACCAACATTCCCGACTAGGGAACCAACAAAACGTCTGCCCGCTGCCTTCAGTCCGAGCAAGACTGTGTCATGATGAAGTTACCGTCCCTGCACGAGCCCTTCCGCGACGACAGCTCTTCACCTGACCCTGCAACCACAACAAGATTCTCCGGCAACCGAAGCTTAGGGTTTAGAACAAGTCTTGCTGAACGGAGCCAACACAGAACCATCCCCCCCCCTTGGCTCATCAAACTCTTTGAGAACGGAGGGACTAAGGAAGGTTCAATATATAGTCAACCTCACATCCCCTCCGCTGCCCGCCGCATCTGCACCAAATCCTATGACACTTGCTTATTAGCTGTCCCATCCCACAGCCTTCTTGGCCGCTGCCTCCTGCTCCTCTTTTTTCTGCAGATCCTCAATTGCTTGCAGTGCCTGCGCAGCAGGCTTTGCGGGCTTGAGGCGCGTGTGCGTGTGCGCGTGTGCGCGTGTGCACATGCGCGTGTGCGCATGTGCGCGTGTGCGGGTGTGCGGGTGTGCGGGTGTGTGTGTGTGTGTGTGTGTGTGTGTGTGTGTGTGTGTGTGTGTGTGTGTGTGTGTGTGTGTGTGTGTGTGTGTGTGTGTGTGTGTGAGGGGGTGTGTGTGTGTGTGTGTGTGTGTGTGTGTGTGTGTGTGTGTGTGTGTGTGTGTGTGTTGTGTGGGTGTGGGTGTGTGGTGTCCTTGCTGTGTTTGTGTGTGTGGTGTGCGGCGTGCGTGCGTGCGTGTGGTGGAGTGTGTGTGTGTGTGTGTTGGTCCTGGTGCGTGTGTCACTGTGCTTGTGCTGTGCGGTGTCTGTTGGTGTGTGTGCGTGTGTGTGCGGGTGTCGTGCGTGTGTGTGCCGTCGTGTGTTTTGTGCGCGGTGGGTGTGTGTACGTGTGTGGGTGTGCGTGTGTGTCTGTGTGTGTGTGTGGTTGTGTTTGTGTGTGTCTGTGTGTGTGTGTGTCTGTGTGTGTGTGTGTGTGTGTGTGTGTGTGTGTGTGTGTGTGTGTGTGTGTGTGTGTGTGTGTGTGTGTGTGTGTGTGTGTGTGTGTTCTTGTGTGTGTGTGTGTGTGTGTGCGTGTGGGTGTGCGTGCGCGTGCGCGTGCGCGTGTAGCTGTGTGGCTGTGTGTGTGTGTGTGCGTGCATGTGTGTGCGTGTGCGAGCGCGTGTGCGAGCGCGTGTGTGCGCGTGCGCGCGCACGCGCGCGCGTGTGTGTGTGTGTGTGTGTGTGTGTGTGTGTGTGTTTTGGTGTGTGTGTGTGTGTGTGTGTGTGTGTGTTGGGTGTGTGTGTTGTGTGTGTGTGTGTGTTTGTGTTGTGTGTTTGTGTGTTTGTGGTGTGTGTTTGTGTGTTTGTGTGTTTGTGTGTTTGTGTTTGTGTGTGTGTGTGTGTGCGAGTGTGCGCGAGTGTGCGCACACGCGCGGCGCACGTGCGTGCGTGCGTGCGTGCGTGCGTGCGTGCGTGTCGGGCGGGCGGGCGGGGTGCGGGCGGGCTGGCGGGCGGCGGGCGGGCGGGCGGGCGGGCGGGCGGGCGTGCGGGCGTGCGTGCGTGCGTGCGTGCGTGCGTGCGTGCGTGCGTGTGTGTGTGTGTGTGTGTGTCTGTGTCCGCGTCCGTTTCTGTGTCTGTATCGGTGTGTGCGTGTGTGTGTGTGTGTGTGTGTGTGCGTGTGTGTGTGTGTGTGTGTGCGCATGTCTGTCTGTCTGTCTCTGCGTGTCTCTGTGCGTCTCTGTGTGTCTCTCTGTGTCTCTCTGTGTGTCTGTGTGCATTTCTGTGCGTCTCTGTGTCTGTGTCTCTATGTCTCTCTGTGTGTGTATTCTGTGCGTCTCTGCGTGTATTCTGCGTGTACTCTGTGCATATTGTGTGTGAATTGTGTGTGCGCGTGTGTTGGTTGTGTGTGTGTACTCTCTGAATATTCTTTGTGTCTCTGTGTGTGTGTGTCCTTGCGTCTCTGTGTGTCTCTGTGCGTCTCTGCGCGTCTCTGCGCGTCTCTGCGCGTCTCTGCGCGTCTCTGTGTGTCTCTGTGCGACACTGCGTCTGTGCGTCTGTGCGTCGGTGCGTCTGCGTGTCTGTGCTTCTGCACGTCTGTGCGTCTCTGCGCGTGCCTCTTTGTGCCTCTTTGTGCCTCTTTGTGTCTCTGTGTCTCTCGCTTGTGTGTCTCTGTGTCTCTTGGTCTCTGCCTCCCTCTCTCCGTCTCTCTGTGTATGTGTGCCTGTGTCTCTGCATCTCTGTGTGTGTGTGTGTGTGTCTGTGTGTGTGTGTGGGCGTGTGTCTGTGTGTCTGTCTTTGTGCGTGTGCGCGTGTGTGGTGTGGGTGTGTGTGTGTGCGCGCGCGTCTGTGTCTGTGTGTTTTTGGGATTCAGGTGAAGGGTTCAGGGCCTGAAAGGAAGGAAGCAAGCAGAGGCGACCAATACCCTACAGTAAGGCCAAGGTGAAACCCAAGCCCGAAACCCTGAACTCTAATGACACCAACCTCCCTCCCCCCAGTTGTTCAAGGGGCCAAACTCGGGAAGCGCTTTCAAGGCCCCCTTAATATGCTCCGAACAAAGCACCAAAACTCCTAAAGTTCAGTGCGTTCCGGGCGGAAAAATGTTCATGACAATGCATGGAGAGTAGTCAAAAGAATTGAAGCAAGGCATTCGAGGGTCTCCTTGTACAAGTGGCTGCGTGAGATTATTGCACAACACGTGCTCTCCTCACGAACCCTAAGCCCCAAACATTTAACCCCAAATTGAAGGCTGACAGAATCCGGCTCAAAACTCCAACCTCACCACGCGGGCCTGCAAAGCTTTCAACTTCGATTCTACGTTCACCTTATTCTTTCCCTTTACTTTCCTTTTCTTGGCCTCAGTGGAGACTTGAAGGGGTCGTGATTTGTAAGCGTCAAATCAAGGCGCTCTAAAACAAGGCTTAGGGTTTAGGGCGAAAAGTATCAACCCAACCCGTAGCCCTTAATTAAACCCGAGTTTAGATCCTAGGCCCTAAGCTCTGTACCCAACAGCTTGGGACCAAAAACCCTAAAACCCGTAAACCCTTTCGACACTTTGAATCTTCAGTGCTGCCGGGACGTAAATCTTTGTCGTCATATATCTTGTATAAAGATCATCTAACATGATATTTCAAAACCTTATACTCTATCATGCAGTAGTTGCTGCAGTGTGGGGTGAAGTGCTTACGTTTAGAGCTGGGGGTTGTAGACTTTAAACTTCTTGGAGTTTGCGAGTTCAGGGTTTACAAAAGTTCGAGTTCGTGTGGGCTGCGGGTCAGGGTCGCATTGAACCGGTGTTTTTTGTCTAGCCCGGAACTCGTCGAAACCAGAACGGTCCCAAACCGATGGCGACAGCAATACGGTATGATCAGCCTAAATCCAGACCCCAGACTGCCAAGAAGGTCCAGTCAATCCTGCAGTCCCCTGCCAAAGCCCAACATCGCTTTGGGGTTTAGGGCTTCGTGTTGTGAAGGGTATCCGTGTACCTGCAGCTGACTGTCAGTAAGTCCTTCATTGTCTCTGCCCCGTCAAAGTCTCAACGACTGGCAGAAAGAAGTGGGGGGTTTAGGGCCCGATAGGCTTTAGGACTTATTGGTAAAAGAACCGCGGCAGCAACTCCTTTACCCTCAGCCGTCGAAGACGTTCTTGCAAGCCCAGCCGGCCTGTGTACTTCTAAAACCGACACCCTAGACCCCTCGAAAACGCTAAGCAACATCAGGTGCCATAGCGATCCCAACCGAATCTTGAATTGAAAGACCTCTCACACCCTACTGGGGCTCGGGAAATTCGACCCTTTGATTGGGGGAGACACGAAACCCCAATGAACGCAGAGGGTTCAGGAAGTTGACGAAGTCGACTGCGGGATCCTTTCCCCCCAATGAACGCATGGTTTTACAGCTACGAAAAGCGGCGAAAATCAGAGCATCGAAATCCCCAAGGAACGCTGGGGCTCAACATGCCTGAAAACATCATCCAACATGGTTGCTGAAGGACCTCCGCCCGAGTGAAGTGCAAGCAAAGCATGGAGTCAAGCCTACCAAAACTTACAAAGAAGAGGCAACCATTTCTCTGAACCTATATCGCATCGTATAGCCAGCATGGCTTATGACACACATGCATGGAATTGTGGACAACTCCGCCCGAGGGAAACGCAGTTTCGGTCGACTTCCTAAAAAGCTTCCCCGCAGTGATTTGCCTTACCGCAAGAAAAAAGGTCAACTTTCCATGCTGTGTGTACAGCATACCGAAACCCCCCTACTTTGCCCTCAATCCCTTCAAGCCCCCCTAAACCCCAATTAAGCCCCCATTCGACCCCAAAAACCCTAAACGACGTCGGCCATGGGCTGGGGAACCCTGCCCTCATAGCCAGCGAAGCCGCTCGTGTGCCCGCCTTCCGCCTGGCTTGTGACGGTGGACAAGAAGGGGTTTGGGGTTTAGGGTTGGTGTAGGGTTCAGGGTTGCACTTTGGCCCCAGCCATCTAGTGCATTAGCATCCACCTTAGGGGGGATGTTTTGGGAAGCCCGATACCTGAAACCCTAAGGGCGCGAGCTTCAGTCCAATCCAAGGCTCTAAGCGACTCCAGATTCTGGAGTCTGTAATCTGGAGTCTGGTGCCCCGGGTACTCCAGATTTTTTCTGAAAATCTGGAGTCTGGCGTCTGGGGCCGCGGGTACTCCAGATTTTTTCTGGAAATCTGGAGTCTGGAGTCCGGGGCCCCGGTACTCCAGATTTTTTCTGGAAGTCGGGAGTCTGGAGTCCGGGGCCCCGGTACTCCAGATTTTTTCTGGAAATCTGGAGTCTGGAGTCCGGGGCCCCGGTACTCCAGATTTTTCTGGAAATCTGGAGTCTGGAGTCCGGGGCCCCGGTACTCCAGATTTTTTCTGGAAATCTGGAGTCTGGAGTCCGGGGCCCCGGTACTCCATGTGCACGTTTAGGGATTACGGTTTAGTGTTTATTGTTTAGAGTTTAGGGCTTGCAGGGTTTAGTGTTTAGGGTTCAGGGTTCAGTGTTTAGGGTCTAGCGTTTGGCTTTTGATTTTAAAGGTCTAGGGTTTACTTCTTAGGGTTTAGGGTTAAGCGACTTGGATAATGTCTCAAACCCTAAACCTTATAATGATGAAGCTTTAAAACCCCTCAAGGACTGAAACCCCCATGTCTTTTTTGGTTTGGGGCTTAGGATTTTTACAAACTTACATGATCTGGGGAAGGCACCGGGGCTTCCCCAGACCATTGACAACTTTAAAAATGCTTCTGTTTAGGGTTTAGGGTCTAGTGTTTAGGGTTTAGTGTGTAGGGTTTAGTGTGTAATGTTTAGGGTTAGTTTTTGGGGTGTAGTGTTTAAGTGTTTAGGGTTAAACATTCTCAGGATGTTAAAGGTTTTAAAGCCTTTAAAAGCCTTAAAATGCTTAAACATTTAAGTGGCTGCCCTTCTAGGATTTTAAGGATTCTTAAGGTTGTCAATGGTCTGGAGAAGCCCCGGTGCCTTCCCCAGACCATGTAAACTTTTACAGATCCTTAAAACCCTGATATTCTTACAGTTGTAAATGGCTGTCCTTTTATAAAGTTTAAGGATTTTAGGATGTTCAATTCTAGAATCCGTAACTTCCTTAAAACGGCTGCCCTGAATTGTTGAGGTATTTCAGAACTTTGAGGGATAAAAGTTTAAGGGCTTTAAAGCCTTTTAAATCCTGTAAATCTTAAATGGCTGTAAATACATTAAAGCCCTTAAAATTTTAAAAGGGCTGCCCGCTCAAAAACAATTAAGGATTGTAAGGATTTTAAAACTTGAAATGGTCTGGGGAAGCCCCGGTGCCTTCCGCAGATCATCTAAATTTAAAAAAAACCCTAAACCCTGAAAAGCCTTAAAATTCTAAATGGCAGCCATTCTAAAATTTTGTGGAGCCGCAGGTCAGAAGCAAACTGCACATAAACACACTAGTGTTTTTATAGGGGATAATATAAACGGTTTTTTGTATTCCAGTACAATTTTTACTGCATTTTCCGAGGGAAAAGCAGAAAACCAGACGAAGACGAAGACAGGAAAACCATAGGTGTGGATCATGGGGGGTGGGTGACCATATATATATATATATATATAGCACACATAGCATCTGTGCTATATAGCAGTTATAAACGTGCCAGATACGTGTTATAAAAAACTAGACCATATTTCCGACGGTCCAGGTATTCCGTAACATCTTGCATGTTGTACAAACTTTGAACCCGAAACCCGCCAGCGCCGCTTGCTCACAGCAACGCCGGCCGCCAAGACAGCGGCCGCCGCAGCGAAGGTGGACGGCACACCTGGACGACAGGGCTTACTGGCTGGTGAGGCCCTATATAATCCCTTAAAGGGTATATATAAGGGCCCTCATTCCCTCATTCCCTACTAAGATCCAGGGGGTTTAGCTTTCGGGGCTTGACGTTACCCCTATGAGATTTTTGGTTCAGTGCTGAAGGGCTTTTTGACGCATTGGTGTTTTGTGTGAGCAAGAACAAAACCCCCCAACACCCCCCTCCCCTACGTCAAAAAGAAAGAAGCCATCACGAGCTGCAGTCTCGGAACGTACTTGAACCAGATCAGGCACCCAGTGAGCCCTAACGGGGTTAGGGTTTGGGGCTACAAGGTTCTAACTACCATGGGCGTAGTTCGCAGAACATATTCTTAAATGAGATCTTATTCAACACGAACGGGGAACGTCTCCCCAAGACGCTACCGACCCAGCCAGAAACCCTAAAGCACAAACCTCAAACCCTCGCTAAACCCCTACAAGCCCACCCTTACCCCTCCAGAAACCCTCCAACCCTCAATCCCAAACAACCCCCACCCGATTCAAGCCCGAAAACAACAACCCGTCCCCCCCAAAAGAATCCCCAAATCAACCCACGCCTCGCTGCGCAGCTCCATGTGTTGGCCGTTCGGGCTTGGCGGCGAGCCTGTGTGCAAACGTCTGACGCTGAACCCGAACACCCTAAAGCCTGTACCCTCGCCCGTGCACCTCCAAGAAGGGTGGACAGCTTCCCCCTTGCCCCTGTTCCTCAACCCCTTACCTCCCCCACCCCCCCTCGCCCAAGCCCTCAAACTCAAGGGTTTCGGGCTTTGGAGCTCGGAGTGAGCTGGGGACTCCCAGCGCTTCCGGACAGTATCATCTTATTGCAGCATTACATCATTACATCATTGTGTCTGTGGGTTTGTTTCATATCGTTGTGTCATTCGGTTAACATGTTGTCCCATTGCTAATATCGTCATATTGACATGTTATCAAATTAGTATATCAATAATATAGTACATTACTGTATTGTTCTATTCTTCTCTTCTCATAATATGTTTTCTTTCGATATTGCTATAACATGCAATTGCACTATGGTATTATTGTATTTATATTTGCATGTGATCATAAGAGTGTACATTCGGATTTCATATTATCATGCTGTCATATACACCTTTTAATCATGTAAACTCTATTGATATACGATTACGCCATCATATTGCCGTCGTAATAAATAGCAATCTTGATACAGAGCTATTCTGTTATGCTGATATATGAATATTGTTACAATCCTGAAATGCTGAGTCATTTTGTATTGTTCGTATACTACGAAATGAACATTTTATCATATTATCACATCCGATGCGTGCTATTCTCCCCTTACTCAAATTATACATTGAAACCGTATTCTTCTATTGTTCTGGCATCATGTATTATACAACGATTTTATTTTAGTCTATTGAAAATATTCTCACATATTGTTGTCATTTTTTGTTTTGTTCTGTCTAATATCATTCCGTTATATCATTTTCCATGTTTGTAGAGTTTTGGGTGTCTGCTGAGAGTTTCAGGGAAGGTTTCGGGTCCAGGGTCGATGGGTCCTAGAGGGGTTAGCTGGTAGTCCATCAGGCATTGCTCCTTAGATGCCTTTCGTAGGCCAAGGAACCTCCAGCAAACAAGCCGTGAACATCCCCAAGCCCTACACAGAGGGGCAAGCCGGAATCACGCCCCAACGAGTTTCCCTCTATCATGCCCTAAGCTCTAAGTTGCCTACTCTTCGAGTGGCCATTTTAACCTCCACTTCGGGTCCCCAGACCCACCCCGACCTCACCACAGCAACAGGAAACAACGACGCATCTGTTCTATGAAAAGCATAAACGTAGTTAGGGTATGCTAGTATGCATATGCTATGTGTTCATCCTGTTCTGTGAATATTCTACTACTTTTCTGACTGTGTGATTTCTCCCAGAATTATCACCTAACGCTGCTGAGGAGACTAGATTCTAGATGCTTGGTCAGGTACGAGCAATGAATCTGGCATTGGTTGCATGTGAACATTGGTGCGCATCCCTGGGGCCTAGCGACAGGCAGCGCGGGAGGTGCCGCACCCAGTGTAAACGCCTCGCAGAGTAGCGGGGCATGAAGCGTCTGGCTTCAGCAGCATGAAGTCCAACATCCACAAGACACCGCCCCCTTGCTTTCCTGCATCTAGGGCTGGCTTCAACAGTCTAGTTTAATCAATCGTATTATATTATATTATATTAGATGATATTATATATTATATTGTACTGTGTTATATAATATATATATATATATATATATATATTAATTTTATATAGATAAGCCTCGGCGAGAAATGCCATGGCTCCAGAAGGAGTTGCCACACAGAGCACAGTCGAAGCTGGCGGATTTGGTCGTCGATTTGATCGTTGCTGTTCTCGGCCCTCATGTGGATGAACGTGAGTATATGCTTGTTGCTGATGTCAGCTGAGCTCATGCGGTTTTCGATTCCGTGGACTCTGGAGAAAGCGGCAGGGAACTGGAGCGTCCAGACTGGGTGTTTAGAGTGGGCGCTGCGCATGGAATTCTCATGTCTCCGAGTGGCCTCATTACTCTTCTATACCTAAGTTACCCAACCAATTTAGGAAGCAAAAAAGGCACATTGTTGGGTTAATTTGGGTTCACAAGCAGATGCTAGCCCCAAAAAAGGAATTAAGGGGCCTCACTCTGCCGTCAGCGGCCTGTGGACGTTAGAGCGCGGTCGCTGCATGATGCTGGGGTTCACTACTAAATCTAAGGGGCGCTGCATTCACTTTTCGACGCATGCCGCAGTCCACGAAGTCTGGGGTGGTGGCATCTTCAGCATGAACCCTCAAACCCTAAACCAAACGTCTTCCAGGCATACAGGAGGCAAGAAAGGGTTTTTTGGGGGGCCGGGGCTTAAGGGCTACGGGTTTGGGGTTTAGGGCTCACGGGAGACCCAGCACGGATGCTGCCACCGACGCCAAAAACACCTCAGAGGTAGGTCTTGAGGATTTAGGGGTTGGTCCTTGGGGGTATGGGTTTAGGGTTTAGAGCTTAGCGTCTAGGGTGTAGGGTTTAGGGTTCGGTTGTTCCCTCTCTGGTACTACAGTAGTGACCACAATCTGGAATTCCAATCACAGATCCCCATTGCCTTTGAAAATGAACCCATAGCAAGAACTCAAGATCCCAAGCTGTGGTGCTCAATCGTTGGCAGCGTAGATGTTCACAGGTATGGCGCGCTCAGGGTTTCAGCGGTGGCACTGAATGGCAAAGCCTCACGAGGATCCTGCGTATAAGGGATCAAACATAAGGTACCCCCCTTCCTGAGGAAAGCCCAGTACGTAACACCCTAAACACCACACCCTTAAAGTGCAGCAAAGACTGCCAGAACGTTGCAACATCAGTGCCTCATGCCCCTAAACTCCGGACCCTCAACCCTCAACCCCTGAACCGGACTTACACCCTAAACCCCAAACCCTCCAACCCAATCCTTAATCCCTAAATCTCTCGACCGCACTCCGTGTACCTTCACACCATCAAACAAAACCAATTGTTTAAGGTAGGGTTGTTTCTGGGTCCAGGTAAGCTGTACCCTCACCCGTCCCAGACTGCTTGGAGGATCCGAAAAGTAGATCCCTTTATGGGGACCCTTTAGTAGCATAGGGTCCCAAATTATGGGATCCCCTTTTTAGATCTTCCCTAGACCCTTACACCCTAAACCCCAAAAAACCCTAAACCCCAAACTACAGGCGCCAACCCCCCCCCCCTCTCAAACCCCTCCCCCACAACATATCTAGACCCCGAAGGCAACCCAGCTGCTGTCAACCTCCTCAGAAACTCTCAGGGCGTCTAAAGCTTCGCGGAAGACATGAGGCCAGCTTCTTGCGGGCCGTCGAGTCATTCGCGGCGTCTGGAATTGGTCCACTAGGTCAGGAAAAGGCCGTCGCGCGCACGCGCGCAATCCTGAACCAGTCAAGAGTGAAGTGACAACAAAAAATCTGCACTTCGGCAGGCATGTGCCCAACACACACTCCAAGCAATCTCAGCGCAGCGATGCTCATTCCTTCTGGCAAACCAACTTGAACTCCTCAAATGAGAGACCTGGCTTGCCGTCCGACTCGTACTGCTTCATGATGTCTTCGATTTGCCAAGGTAGCATGAAGACCCCGTTCATGGAAAGACAGGTGGCAAGTTCAGATAGCTCAATCGTGCCGCTGCTGTTCACATCCTCAGCATACTGCCCTGTACGCATGGCTTAGAGGCCCAGATTGTTAGGGGCATAGGGTCCCGACACACTCTAAACTTCACTAGGCCACAAGAAAAGAACTAATCACTCAAGCGTTCCTTCTGCAGAGTATATCCTGAACTCTGAATCTGCAAGATCCGGGGGAGACCCTAGACCCGAATAAGGAGACGATGGGGGGGCCATCAACTTTAGCTTAAACTGCTCGCAGCGTCGAACTTGTCGAAGACACGCTTGGTTTCCTTGTCCCAATCGAACTCATCCTCTTCCAGGTTGTGAGCTTTCTAGCAAAAAAAGGGGTGACCTTTGGCTCCAACGCCTAAGGTTAGAACCCCCAAGGAGGTTGCACTTACTCAAACGCAAGTCCTCGGGGTCGAAGTCATCCGGCTCTGCATCCGGAGCTTCCTCTTCGTAATCAACCAACTCCTGATCACGGGCCCTGCACAATTAAAACCACGAAACTTGTCAATTGTAGGTTTTTGGTGCCCTAAAAGATTCAGGTTTGGCTGGACAGCTTCTGGCCTTTTGGCCGTAAAGGTTTCGGTTTCAGTGGCTTAAGGGCCTTGGCTTCAGCCCAGGTTCTCCCCTCCCCACCTAAATTGATTGGGGGTCCCGGGAAAAACTTCTTTACTGACGGTCCCAGGTTTGTTTGTTTGGGCGGGGTCCCCCTTATTAAGCCGGGTGCAGCATTAAGCCATGCCTGTTGACTCCAAGACTCGGGTTGCGCTGAATCCGCTACGGTGTCGTAGCTGAAATCGTTGCCGTCGTCGTCAGCTGGCGTGAAGTCAGTGTCAGTCAAGCCCGTGATGACATACCTGGGGTATGGGGCTTAGGATTGAGTGTTTAGGAGCAGCACCCAACTTCCAATATCAAGATGCGCGCATACACGCGCGAAGGAAGCACGCAGAAATACAGAGTCATGCTGAGTGCGGACACGGTTCTGATCCAAAAAATTGAAGGCGCTATTGGCAATGTAGTCGTATGGCACATATGCATATCCGCGGTCAGCCCAGGAAGTGCCCCAACTATTCCTGACAATGAAGACCTGCTGGCGATCGTTGTAGCCGACCAGCAGCATGGCATGCAGCCCGTGTTCGGACGACTGTGGATCGCTGGGGTCTGGTGTGGGGATGAACCCTCCTGGCAAAGGCCGAAAGAAGTGGGAAGTGAGCTTGAGCCCAAAGACGATGGGGTTCCCGGCAGAAAGGGCCGCGCGCATGGCATCCAGGTCCACCGCAACCTTCTGCGAACTCGCGATTTTGTAGCGCAGGGCTTGGTCGAAACAAGACGGATCAGGTTTGTGGTTCACCCGGTCCAAGTTGTACGGCCAATTCCTTGATTGCTCGCAACATGGGGGGTTGTGGATGGAAGGGTGAAAGGTTTAAGGCCCGCCAACCAGCACCAAATCACTGACTCGCCTTAGATTGGCCCCGGGGCCTTCATACCGAAGCCCCCAGCAACCCGCATAGCGGGGATCATCACCCAGGGCACATTCATGGCCTACGCATATGTGATGTTGAGGGTTCAAATGTAAACTCGCAAGTCCCGACTCCCAAACTTGCTCGCCTGTTTGGTCAACTGTTACTCCCTACTCCCTACAGTACACGGGCTTGGGCTTGGGGCTAAAGGTCGCTCTGTAGCGTTTTGATTGCCTTGGTTTTGGGGTAGGAATTGGAGCGAACCCTGCGTTCAGATACCAGATAAGAGAAACATGGAACACTGGTTTTCTTGCAGCAAGCCTCTCACCTCCCAGGGCACGCCTTTTGCCATGTTCAATCTGGATTTCGTGGGGGGCTGCTGTTTTTGGTGAGTTCTTGATGGCGTGCTGTGTCACTTCGGGACAAAGCTGCTCAGGTGCTCGAAGCCGAGCTGTTCTCGGCATACGGTGCTGCGCAAGAGTTAATGGCCCAGGGCTCTGAGCCCATCGCCGCATGGGTCACGATGCCCATGCTGGGTTCTATGCGATCGGCTCGTCACGACATGAACACAGCAGCTCCGGCAGGAAACCGCCAAGCTCTCCAGCAACTCATTTGTGACCAAGGAGGGATGCATAACGGCATAACTATTGCATGTGGGCGCTTGGCGAGGATTCGCCCCTTAGTGCACTACTACAGACTCTACCGATAAGGAGCCTGATTCAAGGAACGCGGAGGAAGGCCATACACCTGATGTTTGCCACAGAGCATGAAACTGAGAGCCATGTATGTTCTCCCTTGACTGAGGGACAGCAGAGGAGGCCATGTGTAGCCGCGTAGCCTCATGGGCCATGGACCTTGTGCATGGCAATCACTGGCACTTGGGAACATTTCTGGCCCCAGTTTTTTCGATCCCAAAGGTAGCACCCACGACACGCGAGCACCAGATACGGTGGCGCTGATCCGCCGGACCATCATGCGGATCTCGTGCAGATTTCCTCCTCAAGCGTTCGTCGTATTGCCTCCAATTGCTTTGTTTTGATGTGCCCCAAACTTTTGTGGTGATTCATGGCGCTTGCTGACGCCTTGCTTTGTTTGGTTTGTTGATTCAACTTGTTGATTGAGATCCCTTTCGGCCCATGCGCGCCGCTTTTGGCTTAGGAACCCCGGGCCAACACCTAAACCCAAAAAGCTCACCTCCATTCCTCAAGGAGTTCCATAGGAGGGCCCCCCGACACATAACCAACCTAAGGTTTTTCGATGAGGGCTTGCCGTGCAATCCCCTGAGAAATGTCGGGCCAGGGTTTTTGCTTGAAAGGTCGTCGCACAACAGACAAGGAGGGCTACACGCGAGATAGGGAACCCTCGGCTCAGGTTAAGTACCCATGAACCTCCGAGTGATGCTCTGAACCCTACGGATGGTAAACCGATGTAAACCCTAAGCCCTAAGACCTAAACCCCCAAAACCCCAAAACCCCAAAACCCCAAACCCAATAAGTTCAGGGTTGTAAACCCTAAATCCTAAACCCCAAAAGCCCTAAACCCTAAAGCCCAACATGTTCAGGGTTGCAAGGTTGAGGGTCTCAGGGGTCGGATGCCCTAAATGGCAGCTCGAGGGTCTTCTCCAGGCAGGCGCCTTTCATCTCCAAAGCCGTGATGGCACCTGCCAGGGTTTGAACCCTAGACCCGCAACGCTAAACCCTAAACCCCTAAACCCTAAGTTTTGAGGGTTTAGGGGTGCACAATCTGACAACATTTCGGCCATCCGAGCCTCCCAGAGTCATTCCTTCATCCTGCGGCACAATCTTCGGATCCTCACGCGAAGCCCTAGACTTGGGTTTCGCCTGGGTTTTTGGGGGGGCCGGTAGAAGAAACCTGTCAACAGGCTGGACCCCTCTTTGGCTCAGCCAACTCCTCGCCGAAGATCTGCTGATCCCGCTTCCGACCCACGTAATAAATGAATAGCCGCGAGATGTCATCAGTGGAGTCTCCCCGCTTCAGCGCCTCGCGCTTGTTGATATACTCATAAGCACCTTGGGGACGAAAAGAGCCCTAAAAGGGTTGATTGCTCATATATTCCTTAATGGGAATTATAGTATAGGGGTTTATGGTTCATAGACCTTAATTGGAATTAGTAGTATAGCACATACGACCCCAATTTTCGGGTTCATTTGGACCCCAAGGCACCAGCCACGGCATTCGCGCAGCAGCTGTTGGCCGCCGCCTGGTCCTCCACCGCGGTCATGTACTCGCGCAGGTCCACCTTCCTGTTTAGGGTTTGGGGTTTAGGGTTTTGGGTTTATGGTTTATTAGGGTTTATGGTTTAGGGTTTAATTAGAGTTTATGGTTTAGGGACCTTCCTTACTGTTGTTTAGTAGGGAATGAGGGAATGAGGTACCCTATATTCCCCATATATATATATATATGCATATATACCCGTTTACGGGATTCCCTACTAACCAACAGTAAGCTTCCTGGAGAGCCAAATACTGTCATTAGCTTCGTAACGCTTGTCCATCATGCAGCTTATTTGTTTTGGTTTTAGTTGCGGTTCGCTTTCTCGCTCTCTCTCTCTCTGACACTCTCTGTCTGTCTGCGTGTCTCTGTCTGTAACTCTCTCTCTGTGTCTCTGTGTGTGTGTGTGTGCGTTAAAACGCGCGTCTACTGTCTATGGAAAAATGTATAGATATAGACATATAATATGGGTTTGTATTTTAATGGGGAGGCACGCGACAGGTGTTGGGGTCGGGGTATGTTTCGGGGTATGTTTCGGGGGCATGTTTCGGGCTACTTTACCTGCAATTTCGGGGATATGTTACGGTGCCGGTTTTAAACACCCGGACATGTAAACAGACAAACAGGTATTTCATACTACCTCCGTATAGGGCGGCGTCAGGCCCCCAGCATTTTAAACATCCGGAAACTCCAACCCCTCCACCCCTCCACCCCTCCCCCCCTCCCCACCCCAGGATGGAGTGGAGAGGGAGGGGTGGAGGGGGAGGGGTGGAGGGTGGAGGGGTGGAGAGGCGGAGGGGTGGAGGGGTGGAGGGGTGGAGGGGTGGAGGGGTGGAGTGGAGGCGGAGGGGTGGAGGGGCGGAGGGGTGGAGGTGGAGGGGTGGAGGGGTGGAGGGGTGGAGGGGTGGAGGGGTGGAGGGGTGGAGGGGGAGGGGTGGAGGGGTGGGGGGCGGGTGTGGGCTGGTCTTTCACCTCTCTTACCGTGGCAGGTCGCCACTTATTCAAAAAAGTCACCGTACGTTTCGGGGTATGTTACGGGGTATGTTTCGTGGGTGTGCGTGCCCTTCTTAAACAAGAAAAATACAAACCCATTTTTTCTGCATGTAAGCTGCACCAAGCGCGGCATCACCTCCGGGTTCAGGTGGAGCTCGTCGGCATACCCCTCGGCACCTCGCACGACAACGCGTGGAAGGACCGGACACTCCTTAGGCAGCACGGCGCCATCCCGTACCTGGCCGTTGGCAGTCATCGTGCAAGTTGGCACAGCTCCTGAAACGCACGTAATTTGAATCGCTCAGAGGCCAACGTAAAGCGGAACGCAAGACGAGCCTGGTAGACGCGGGCCATCGCGAAGCCTGTGCTGTTCGAACTTTGCGCACGACATCCAACAGTCTGATCGGATGCAAAGATTTATTCTCGTTCAATTCGGGCCTGGTGAAAGCTGAAAAGACGCGAAAGCGAATGAGCCCGAGAGCTTCTCAATACCGCGGACTTCATGCCTGCTTTGTCTGCTGCGCTGCCTACTTCACGACCCGGCTGATGAGGTGTCCTGCTATCACACGGGCAAGTTGATTCCAAACGAAGCCGACTTTTCAGACATCCCGCATCCAGGAAAACAGGTTTCGGTAAAACACTTCCTCTGCCATGTCCTGCTTTCGCCTTAACCTGGTCTTAGGCAGGCGCAGGCTGAGCAGCAGCGGACCAGCCAGTGGCCGTTCTTCGGGCTGGCGCGCCCCGCCGACGACGATCGAAATCAAGGTGTCCGCGTGCTTCCGGGCGCACTGCCGCGATCAAGTCGTCCACATACACGACGTCCAGAGCCTCCAGACGGGGGTCTTTCAGGCACCGAATAGATGCAAGGAAGGGAACACCAAGCGCAAGGCGCCTGCCATCGAACAGGGCCGAGCACGCGGCCGCCAAGAGTGTGGCAGGTCGCAGTCAGTCCACGGTCCCAGGCAAGGGTGCAGTCGAGGACCAGGACGTCCAGGCCCTGTAGCGCGCCCGAATTTTTTGGGGCAGAAGGCAACAGCTAACTGAGGCCGGGGCGATCTTTTTGACAGTCAAACGTTGAAGCCGTCCGAGCTGGAGCCGAAACGCGACCTTCGGAGCGCGCCTGGGACTGAACAACTGACATCTGAACGACAAACACCACATCGGGGGTCCGCCGGGATGCCCCAGGCTTGCCCTAGAACTTGTAGACTGCATAAGCGATCGTGAATTATGAAACCGCTAACTTCTGAACGCCTCATGAAATACTCGATTTCGTTGGATCCGTTGGGTTGTATGGCTCTTAATCAGTTCTTCTTTGAAAACTCACGAACAAATAGTTAACATTCCCTCACTCTAATCATTACTTATTTGTTCAAGTCAAGATTACTGGCCAATTCGTATTTATTTCTGATTCAACAATTATTCATGAATACTTAATAAATTAAAGAGTAACTGCTTAGTGTGAATGTGCGGTAGTAGTACACACACTAATAAAGGAAACCGAACGACATCCTTAAACCGCGCGCGGCTTCCTGCATTTCGACCGGGCTGGGAACCCAGGCTTTCTCCAGGAAACCGGACGACATCCACAAGTTGCATGGAGCTTCCTGAGAATTTAACATGTTCCCATACCATGGTAACCGATGAAGGACTCGGGGCTGCTACTATAGCCATGATTTCTGGAGAAGCTCCACGCAATTTAAGGATGTCGTCTGGTTTCCTGGAGGAGGCTTAGGTTCCCAGCCTTGTCGAAATGCAGGAAGCCCCAGGCAGTTTAAGGATGTCGTTCGGTTTCCTTTATTAGTGTGTACTACTCACTTACGAAGCATTATCGACTTGGTCGTTGACAGCCAAAATAGCCATTATGGGGTTGTTAGATTGTAACCTCAACTCTTCTCCTCGCCTGGAGTGCCCAGCCCCTAAGTGTTCGTGGAGTGCCCAACTCTAGAGTGTCCCAAGTGCCCTGCCCCAGAGTCTGTCTGGAGTGCCCAATTTCGAGTCTTTCTGCAGTGCCCAATTCCAGAGTGTCCCGGAGTGCCCAGCGGCCCAACCCCAGATTTTCCCTGAAGTGCCCAGAGTCTCCCTGGAGTGCCCAACCCCAGAGTCTTTTGGAGTGCCCAACCCTGAGTCTCCCTGGCGTGCCCAACCCCAAAGTGTTTTTTTGGAGTGCCCAGCCCCAGAGTCTCCCTGGAGTGCCCAACCCAATCAGAGTCTTCCTGGAGTGCCCAACCATAGATTGTTATTGGAGTGCCCAGTCCCCCGGAGTGCCCAACCCTATAGTCTCTTTGAAGTGCCCAACCCTGAGCCTCCCTGAGTGCCCAACCCCAGAGTGTTCGGAGTGCCCAGCCCCAGAGTCTCCCTGGAGTGCCCAACTGCAGAGTGTCCCTGTCGTTACCCCCAAGTCTCCCTGGAGTGCCCAACCCACAGTGTCCCTGGAGTGCCCAACCCCAGAGTCTCTCTACCAAGAGGGGGTGGGGATGTTCGAAGTAAATAACTTATTCTGAATTATTATGAAAGAAATAGTGTGTATTAGGAATAAATTATGCATGAAAAGTTCGAATTTTATTTGATGAGCACTTCATTCTTGTCAATCGTTTTCTGAAGTATTTGCGACGATCAATGGCCATAACGACACTTACTAGTTCAATATCTGTAGATCGCGTGCTGCTACTGTCGATGAGCCAGGCTTTTCTCTGTCCGTAAGCCTCTCTCTGTGTTTCTCTGTGTGTGTGTGCGGGTGTGTATGTGTGTGTGTGTGTGTGTGTGTGTGTGTGTGTGTGTGTGTGTGTGTGTGTGTGTGTGTGTGTGTGTGTGTGTGTGTGTGTGTGTGTGTGTGTGTGTGTGTGTGTGTGTGTGTGTGTGTGTGTGTGTGTTGTGTGTGTGTGTGTGTGTGTGTGTGTGTGTGTGTGTGTGTGTGTGTGTGTGTGTGTGTGTGTGTGTGTGTTTTTTGTGTGTGTGTGTGTGTGTGTGTGTGTGTGTGTGTGTGTGTTGTGTGTTTTTGTGTGTGTGTGTGTGTGTGTTTTTGTGTGTGTGTGTGTGTGTGTGTGTGTGTGTGTGTGTGTGTTTTTTTGTGTGTGTGTGTGTGTGTGTGTGTGTGTGTGTGTGTGTGTGTGTTTTGTGTGTGTGTGTGTGTGTGTTTGTGTGTGTGTGTGTGTGTGTGTGTGTGTGTTTTGTTTGTTTGTTTGTTTGTGTTGTGTGTGTGGGTGTGTGGTGTGTGTGTGTGTGTGTGTGTGTGTGTGTCTGTGTCTGTGTGTGTGTGTGTGTGTGTCTCTGTGTGTGTGTGTGTGTGTCGCTCTCTGTGGGTGCGTGCTTCCGAGCACGATCATGGGCTTGCATGCGCATCGGCGTTTAGCTCAGTGCCTTTCTGCGTATGTCAGTCCGTGCCTGTATCTGTCTATCTATCATTTTTTTTGTCGGTCTCTGTGTGTGCGTGCGATCTATGCTGCCTTGTGTCTCAATTTTCGTCTCGGTCCCTTTCCGTGTCTGAATCTACGCAAGTGCACGACACCCTTGCAAAACATGCTGCACGAGTAGATGTCCTATGCAAGTTTGCAGCTGTGCCTCATCACAAGCTCAACAGAAACACCCTGCACCCGAATTACAGCAAGCAATTGAAACCCTAAACCCAGCCTATAAGCCCTAAACCCTTAAACCCGAAACCCTAAGCCCTAGCACCCCAAACCCTAAACCCTCCAAGCCCTAAACCCTAAACCCTAAACTCTAAACCCTACAAGCCTTAAACCCTAAACCCTCTAAGCCCCCCAAGTGTGCGAGCTGAGTTTCTCCTTGCTGGAGCCCGAGCTGGGCTTGAACTCAGAAACTTTCAGCGGTTCTGTCTTCTGCTCCACCATCCCAAATGGGGCGAAGGTCTGCCCTACTTCAGGCTTGAGGGTTTGGGGTTTCGGGTTCAGGGTTTAGGGTTTAGGGTTTGGGGTTTCGGGGGTTTAGGGCGAGAAGTTGAAAACCCGTCAGGCCCTAAAGTGAAACGCCCACGGAAGCTACTCACAGGATCGTGGGGAGTATGGAGCATAAGGGGGGTTTTGCATTGATATACAAAGATCACACACAAAGTTAAGGAGGTTAAGGGTTTTTGGGCTCAGTCACAAGATCAGCCCAGCTGCCATCTGTGTGTACCCTCTTGTTGCCCAGCCGTCGGCCCCGAAGTTCTGATCGCAGCGGCGCTCCCGCCACGCAGCAAACATTCCCCATGGCTCCTGCTTCGAGAAGCCCTACAAGCTGCGACCTTGAAGCAGCGCAGCGCTGCGAGAGTTTGCCAAGGGGTTTCAGGAGGGATTGTGGGCATTCTGGCTCTGGATGCCTCCGGTTGAAATGCGCGAGAAATGCCAAGAGTCCTCACCACCCTGCTGAAGACCCAGATCTTACACCAAATGACTCCACAAGCTTCCCCATAATAATTACCAAGTCTACTCCCTTACTTTATCCCATGGTGGGAATATACTACTACACCGCAACGAGAGCTGCGGCGAGATTCCGCTTGTTTCAGGGCTTGGGGTTTAAGGGACTCAAGGGCTTGGCAAGTGTAGCTCTCAGAAGCGTAGCACACCCCAAACCTTCAGGGTTGTTGAGTGCGAAATGGAGCCAATGGAGACACGAGCAAGCCTCCGAGCCCTAAACCCTGAAAACCTTTACACAATACGAAGGTGCAAGTGAAGAGGAAGAGGAAGCGGGTTCAGGGGTCCAAGCTTTAGGGTGTACCGTGAAACATATGAGCCAACAATCTTCATGTCATTTGCAGGTTAGCATAAAGAGTCTCGCACTTCGCACCAAGAACCTATCAAGTAGGTTAGGGTTTAGGGATTAGGGCTTCGACTTTGAGCCGAAGGCGCTTGCGTGGCCGAGGAGCGACGCCGGCGCAGCGCACCCAAGCATGGGATACAGAGCCTTTGAGGTTCTGTACCTAGAGGGGGTGGGCCCCTAAACACTGCACACCTTAGACCCCAAAGTAAACTCCCTCGTAGGACTCTCCTTGTGAAACTTCCAGACCCAGTGTCCCTGGTGCGGCAACACTTGCCCAATCGTGGGCCAACTCTTTTCTTTTGCTATGGGGATTGAGCTAAAGTTACAGGCTTAGGCCCCAGGCCCCCCGTGGTAGCCCGAACTAAGGAATACCTTAGCAGAAACCCGAGACAAGGGCCCAGAGTTCGCATCAGCCTCAAAGCGGAAGACGAATGCTTCATGCAGGCATGCCATATTGCACAGCCGACTCGCCACTGCATAAGAAGCAACCCTTAACCCCAAAAAGGTTTCGACGGTTAAGGGCTGTAAAGGTTCTACGGTTAAGGGCTGTAAAGGTTCCTTGGGCGTTTAGGGTGCTTGGGTTAAATTTACTAAACCGAGGGATAGACAAGAAGGGGTCTTGCATGGGACACACACACACACACCCACACACCCACACACCCCCACACACACACACACACACACACACACACACACACACACACACACACACACACACACACACACACACACACACACACACACACACACACACACACACACACACACACACACACACACACACACACACACACACACACGTGCGCGCGCGCGCGCGCCAATTTCTAAGGTCGAGAGTTGCAGGTTGCTGGGAGACGGCACTTGTCCTAACCTTATAGCCGCGGCAAATGGGAACCCTGAAGAAAGACGCGAAAAGACAGCTCAGTTCTGAATAGTTCATTCCACAACTGTCCAGAGTCCTTGCCGGGATAGTTCCTTGGAGCTTCTCTGTTCCGGATAGCTGTTTAACTTGTACTCCCCAGGGCCTAAGTATGAAAGGCCCGTAGATGTGTGGTTTAGGGTTCAGGCTTTAATCCCAAACCCAAAAAGTGAAAGATCCTCATATCCAGCGCTGTGAGCTCGCAAACAACCATTGACAGGTTGCGTTTGCTGCCTTTAAACATGGGACCTACGAACATGAGCAACTTTAACCGGGCATGGGGGGGAATCCAGCAACTAACCCAGCTGGTTTACCGTTGACCATCCAGGAGCAACTTCATGCGCTCAGCAGAGACCCCGTTAGATGTAAGCATCGCGCATCACTTGGCACTTTACATTTTCTGAAGAAATGATGGGCAATTCTCTTCACCTCCTTCTTGGGTGCTGAGATCTCCAACCCCCCTGCCCCCCTGCCCGAAAAATAGTATGCTTGAAATTCAGGTTTTAGGGTTTAGGGGGTTCGGGGTTTAGGGTTTAGGGTTTAGGGCTTCTACCAACCTGCTCCGCATCGCCTCCATGCCGCTCGGCCCGGCAGCGCCCGGAAGGTGTTTTCGGTTTAGGGTTTAGGGGTTAGTTTGAGGGTTTAGGGTTCAGGGCTTAGGGGTTAGGGTTTGGGGTGTTGGGGGGTAGGGTTTGCGGATGGGGGTGTAGGGTTTAGAAGGCTCTAGGGAATGCGACTTGACCCAGAAACCTTGAGCTTGATCGCAAGGATTAGGGCTGCAATGACTACGAGCAGAACTGGCTCGTAGTGGTTTAGGGCTTAGAGGTTCAGGTGTTTAGGGTTGAGGGTTTAGGGCCTGGAGATTAGGGCTAAGGGGTTGAGGGCCTCTAGGGTTTACGGCCTCGACAGCTTCTTCGGATTCATCGCTTTCCAGTGCAAAGCAGTACCAACATCCTGCCGACAGAGCCCAGTAAGCAGCGTTCCTCCCGTAAACCGACCCCCAACCGCAAACCTCAAACTCTAGACTCTAGACCTACTCTCGAAACCGAAAAACCCTCCTGCCCTAACCCTCAACCCTCAACCCACACCCCCAAACCCTCGTGAAGCCTGAACAACTTCAAAACCCTACACACCAAAAATCAACAACCCTGACAGCCCTAAAACCCTATATAAACCCGAAACCCTAAACCCTAAGCCCTAAACCCTGAACTCACACAGCGCCAGCTCGAAACCACCTCGCACCTTCACGTGCCTGGGATCGGCCTGTGATTTCCTAGGATGGCCCTCAAACCCTCAGGGTTTAGGGTTTAGGGTCTAGGGTCTAGGGTTTAGGGTTTAGGGTTTAGGGTCCTCTTAAACCCAACAAGGGCAAATACAAAATGTCCCAAGCACCTACCTAGTTTCTGTAGGCTGTTAAAGGATTTGGGATTTAAGGGTGCTAGGGTTTTAGGGTTTTAGGGTTTTAGGGTTTAGGGTAAGAGAAGCCCAGAAAACAAAGGGGCACAGGGCACCACCAAGCGAGTGAACGACTTTTGCTTGTGCCGATGTCGCGGCGGGTATGACGGATCTTGCATGCGGCTGGAGCCCACGGCTGTGGGAGCTAAGGCAGCTTGGGAGGGACTTAGGGTTCAGGGCTTGAGGGCTTTAGGGTTTAGCGTTTAGGGTCAAACCCCCCAAACCCTAAACCCTATAAAGCATTTCGAGATTTTTGGGGCTGCCGACTCCCTGGTTCCATGGGTGTTTGATACATCCGGAGGGCCCTTCTTGCAGAGGCGCACGTTTCAAAGCCTGGCTCCTCCGGAACCTTCATATCAGGTGACTCGGCTCGTGCTCTGGTCGGTGACAGACATGGGGAGGCGAGCCGAACTCTGGGCCCTTTCGGGTACCCTAAAACTCTAGGGAACGTATCGCCATGGCGACCAAAAAAGGCACGGAATTCAGCTCAACCCGCCGCACTCAGACACCCTTATAACGTCATGGCACTGCAGCTGGCCCGTGAGGACTTTAGTAGATGCCTTCAGGACTGAACCCAATCACTCCTGTACGAGGTTGGCCCCTCAAACACTCTGAAAAATACCCCTGAACAGGATCCGCTTCAACTAGCTACCTCCACTTGAACAGTTTGAACACTGAAGCTTTCAAGACCCGTCCCCCACAAGCCCCTTGCCCCTAATTTTCAACCCCCACGGCTCGAACATTGAATGTTTTATTGGGTTCAGGGTTTAGGGCGTTGGGTTTTAGGTTTCGGTTTTTTGGAATCTTGATATTGGAGGGGGAGGGGATTACGAGTAACCACTCGCGGGCTGCGGGCGACTGTGAGATGGAACTAGCAATGCTTTTGTTACACCTTAACTAGTTCATTGTTGGGATAATATTCAAAATTGTTCTTCCTTATCGGGTCTAAGTACCCTTGAAAATGTAAACATGTTACCCAACTATGACAAAGTCAATGTACAGGCATGACCCCCAAAGTTTGGAGCCCCGGGTCGGGTAGCTGCAGACATGGTGCATGACGAGCACGACGCCTGGCGTGCTGGCTGCTTGATGCTGTAAAGCTCTACTGTTCTTAGCAACGTTGTGGACATTAGATTTCCGTGTTCGACTATCGAAGTATACCCAAATACGGTCGTGGAAAAACCGGCGTACATTCCTACTTTCCCCAGCCCTTCGGCCCTCAAAAACCCTGCAAGCCCTACACCCCTATAAGCCTTAACCCCAATTAGAAGCACTAAATTCCACATCGCCAAACTCTGAGAGTTCGAGGACGTTTTCGACCCTGTCACACTGACATTTGTGTGGGTTTGGAGTTTAGGGGCTTAAGGGTTTTAAGGAATTAGGGGAGGAGTTTAGGAGGGGTTTTACGGGATTAGGGGAGGAGTCTAGGATGAGGGGGTTTAGGGCAACGGGGGTTTAGCGCTGTCTCGACTCTGCGGCTTTTGGCGGCCTTTAACCTGGAACTTGGCGCCCGAATAACCCCTCCAAAGCTTGTATGTAGGTGCCGAACCTACTTCCCGAAAAAGAGCTGGGAGAGGGCCTTAGAGCCTTGAGATGCAGGGGTGCGGTAGCATTGCGGCTTTACATTAAATTGTTTTGGGTAGGGTTTGGGGACCTTCCGCCGCTGGGGGTGCACAACTTGAGGCCAAAGCGCTTGGCTGGAGCCCCATTTGATGCATGTGGGGCCCTAAACCCATGGGGTTTTAGACTCCGGGAACTGCTCTGAAGCCGACTCTCCACTAAGTTCGCGCATCAAGCAGCAGATGGTGCCACTCCAGCAGTCATGCATGGAGGACGATTGTCCCCGCTGAACATGTGGCTCGAATCAAGGGGCTGCAGCAGCTTCAGCCTTTCAACGGGCCGCCCTACACTCTTGACATCTCTTAGCAGTCGATAGACAGGGTCGCAGCTACGGCCACGAACTCCTACTCTCTGTAGAATGAGCCTTGGCTGCAGTGACAGCAGATATCGACATGAACAGTACTTTTCGAGGCCTTGAGAGTAGATGCACGGTGACGCTTGCCTCTTCAAATGTGTCCGAACCCCAACCCCTGTGAGGAGTGCAGCAAACAGCTGCAGATGATAGTATGACATGGCCCTATACCATGGCTTACCATCCTACATTCTGGCATGCTGAGCATAATACGCCAGATTTCAGACCAAGTCAATGCCGGCCAATGGGGTTTGCAAGAGCTTTGGGCCCGACCTGAACCCTGAAAGGTTTAGGGTATTCAGGGTTCGCGTTTTGTAGGGCTTAGCGCGTCTGGGGTCTTCAGTGCCTAGGTGTTTTTGGGGCTTATAGGGGGATAAAGGGTCTTTGGGGCCTGAGGGGTCTTTAGGGCGTATAGGGCGCGTATAGAGTTTTAGGGAGTCTTCGCGTCAACAGCTGTCAGCCTTCACTTGATTCTGGTCGGGCGCTGCCGAACTTCGGGATGGTCCCCAGCTGGTCAGCAGCCACCCGCTGAAATCGGTACTCGAGGCCCATGGTGCCAGAAACGGGGGTATGCCGGGATAGGGTCTGGGTTTAGGGTTTAGGGCTTAGGGCTTAGGGCTTAGGGTTTAGGGTTTAGGGTTTAGGGTTTGGGGTTTGGGGTTTAGGGTTTAAAGGGTTTAGGGTTTAAAGGGTTAAGGGTTTAGGGTTTAGGGTCTAGGGTCCAGGGTTTCAGGTGGACATAAAAAGTGCGGGGTTCTTCTCGGGTTTGGTATGCCTCTGAACTGTGCGGAGTATCTGCTACACCCCAAAGGGCCCAAAAGATACTTTAGATAACTCCGCTCATTCGAGCCCCAAAAGCGCTGATAACTTCGATAACCCCCGCCCTAAATCCCCCTACTCTTTGCGTCAGGAAGGGGTATCGCAACAAAGTGAACACTCACTTTCCTGAAGTCGCCTAAAAAACACCCAGGATCCTAAACCCAAATAGTTTCGAAGGCAAGTGCTTGGTCCATGATAGTGAACAAAATGTTTTATGCCCTAAGAGTCCAGGCAGCACCATGGGCCATGCTGTGTTTTCCGCACTTCAGATGTCACGAGGGGGTTGTTAAAGCAGAAGATCCTCTGTTGGCTACCTTATCTTAGGCAAGATTCCGAATATGCAGGACAACCCCCCCCACAAGTCTCCGCAAATTGGGATCTGACCATACAGGGTTTGGCACAAGCCACGCAAGAAAGGACTGCCACAAGGCTACCCTTGCCTTGACAGCGCAAAGCAACTTGACAGTTCCGATCTCGACAGCAGCGGGACGGCACCTCTCTGTCACTCCACATCCCCGCACCCATGAAAAGAATGATCCCTTATAACCCAGGAAAACCCTGAACTGTAAACCAATTCAATGAACCTATGGACGAGCCGTCCGTCCATGTGCAGCTGTCAGTTGGCAGGGTTTAGTGCCGCGGTCCTCCTGATCTGGCTGAGGTTTCAAGGTGTCGGGGGCTTTAGAGTTTAGAGTTTAGGGAGTAGCCTAAGCCCGAAACCCTATAAACCTTGCAAACCCTATAAACCCTATCAACCCTATAAACCCTATAAACCCTATAAACGCTGTAAACCCTATAAACCCTATAAACCCTATAAATCCTAAAAACCCTATAAACCCTATAAACCCCTATAAACCCTAAACCCCCATAAACCCTATAAACCCTCAGCTTTTAATTCCAGGGCCAGAATGCCTCGGCAACCTCTCCCGTTTAAGCTTGAGAGAAACGCTAAACCCTAAACCCTCTAAACCCTAACCATTCCCATGATACCCCTTACATTCATTGGGAAGGGAACCCCTTACTAAACCCTAAACCCTAAACCCTAACCATGTACGGGAAACCCTTTAGATTTATGGGGATGGGAACCCCTTACTAAACCCTAAGCCCTAAACCCTAAACCCTAGACATTTACGGGAACCCCCTTGGACTTATGGGGATGGGAACCCTTTACTGAACCCTAAACCCTAAAAGCACTGAACCCTTCAACCCTTCAACCCTTCAACCCTTCAACCCAAACCTTCTGGGGCACCACCCGCCAAATCCGTGTTCAGGCTTCGTGCTTAGGTTTATGGGGATGGGAGCCCCTTCCTAAACCCTAAACCCTACACCCTAAACCCTATTGGCCATTTTGAGCCCTCTTAACACATTGCTCTGCCCGGGTTTTTCCAAAGAAGCCAACAACATCACGCCCTAAACGAGCTGGGGATTCATGGCTTTAGGTTTCGTGTTGTGTTGTCCTAAGCGCCCTAAGCCCTACACCCTAAACCCTAAACCCTAAACCTCATCATATGATAATTTAAACCTTTCGCGGCTTATGGCCAAAAAATCGTGGCTCATGGCCAAAAACTCGTGGCTTATGGCCAACAATTCGTGGTTCATGGCCAATCGTCCTTTTACCTTAAACCACGAAAACATGGCCTTGAACAACAAAAACAGGCCATGAACAACGAAAAACGGCCATGAACCACGAATGAAGACCAGGTTCCCTGCCAAATCGTTCGTGGCTCATAGCCAAAAATCGTGTTTCATGGCCAAAAACTCTTGGTTCATAGCAGAAAATTCGTGGTTCATGGCCAAACACTCGTGGTTCATGGCCAAAAACTCGTGGTTCATGGCCAAAAAAAATTTGCGGTTCATGGCCAGTTTGTCGTGGTTGCCAGCTTTTCGTGGTTCAAGGCCAATCGTTCGTGCTCAGCCTGAGGGTTAGGGTTTCAGCCTCAAGACCTGGAGTTTAGGGTGTCACAGCCTCAAGGCCTGGGGTTTAGGGTTTCAGGGCCTCAAGGCCTGGAGTTTAGGGTTTCAGGGCCTCAAGGCCTGGCGTTTAGGGCAAGGCCAGCGCAGGAGGTGCAATGGCAAGAGAATGAGGTAGGTTAACAAAATTAGGTGTTTTTATTGTGTCCGTTCGTTTCAAGCATAGGCCTTTGGAGCTGAGATGATTGGAGAATACTTGTATTTTGTTTTTCTGAATATTATGGGATTCTCTGGGTGGGTGGGTGTCATATCAGAGCCGTAGATAAACATTTACTATAAAACTGCTCGATCCGGAGCTGCTGAACCCTAAACCCTAAACCCTAAACCCTAAACTCCCTAAGCCTTGAACCCTATAAGCCTTTAGTTAGGATTCGAGGTACGGGCATAGGAATTCCGGCCACTGGGATGTCGCGGATGACGGTTTGGGGACAGTGGGCTTGGGATACCTCAAACTGACTTAAGGCCTGAAGGCCGTAAAAAAGGACTTAGGGATTGCTCAGGTCTGGGTTTTCGGGTTGAGGGTGTCGGGTGCAGGGTTTAGGGTTCAGGGTTTGGGGTTAGAGTTTAGGGATTAGGGTTGGGAGGTTTGAGGGTTTAGAAGGGATCAGGATAACACCACAGGAGCCAATTGCTTTGACTGTCGCTCTCGGCACTGGGGATTTCGGCGATTTGAGTTTACAGGGGCTAGGATTTTCGGCTGCCCTAAACCCCTGTGGCATTTTTAACACTGCACCAAGCCAAATTCCCACTGCCGAAGGCGGCCAAAAACAAGGCTCTTCAAGTGCCTTTCCCTGTACGCGCTTGCCAGATCGAAGCTTCTGGATCCATAGAGTAGGGTTTAGGGTTTCGGGTTCAGGGGCTTAGGGTCTGGGGTCTAGCGGTCTCAAATTGAAAGATGAGCATAACATGATCAGCACTCTTCTTGCAAAGCGCTGCACCCGAAACCTGCATGTGCCTTGAAGTCCAGGAAATTCTGGCAGCAATTGCTTCTCTAAGTCCGAAGCCTTAAACCCTACAAACCTACTGTAAACCCTGAAGCCCCTAAGTCCCCGAAGCCCTCAACTCCAAATTCAAAGTCTTAGCTTTCTAGGCCCGTGGCTGATTCAAGCCCCCAACGCTCAAAGCCCTAGACCCCAAGCCCCGGGGCTTAGGAAGTTTGGGCTTAGGGCTTATGTTCTTGGGGTTTAGGGCTTATGTTCTTGGGGTTTAGGGTTTAGGGTTTCGGGCTTATGGTATTGGGATTTTAGGGCCAAAGCACGAAGCTTGAAGGGCTGAGGTTGAGTTCGGTTCGGGGGCATTTGGGGCGATTAAGGAAGCTGCGAATTGGATGGTTTTTGGGTCTAAGCATAGCACTGTAAACAGAATATCTAACATTGTAAGATGATGGGGAGGGGATTGCACGCGTCGAGGTCAGAAAGGGGATGCCATCCCTATAACCCTCAACCTAAACACTTATAGGGTTTAGGGTTTAGGGTTTAGGGCTTAGGGTTTAGGGTTTAGGGCTGAGGGTTTAACTGTAAGCAAGGCTTCACATGGCTGCGCAACAATCTGCGAAATACTTCGGACATCCGCGTGCGCTTGGCGAGGCCCCGACGTGTCACCGCAAAAGTGCCCCAGATAGGGTTCAGGGCTTAGGGGTTTAGAGGTTTAGGGTTTATGGTTTAGGGTTTAGGGGTTTACGGGTTTACGGGTTTACCATTCTGGGATCACAAACACCTTGCACAAGTTCAGGGGCAGAGAGGCATATTGCCTCTTTGCATCGGGATCAAGAACATGTCTACTACTTTAGTAACCCTAAACCCATGTAGGGTCTTCACCGCAAAACCTTTTACGGCTCACTTTTCCTGGTATGAACCCTGACTAGATCCGTACGACGAACACTCATGGGTGGTTCAGGCAGCGCTTCAGTCAAGGACAGAGCCCCCAGTAAGGGTTTGGGGTTTGGGGTTTAGGGTTTAGGGTTTGGGGTTTGGGGCTTGGGGTTTGCGGTTTAGGGAGACAGGGCTTCGTGACTTCCGGGATACCAGGGCCCATCAACAGCGAGATGCGGGAGTCCAACAAACATGGTCCCAAAACTTTGTAGACCTTGAAAAGGGACCCCCAAGGTTCACAGAAAATGGTATGTACGAATGTATATGTGGAAAAATAAACCAAAATATACCTTCAAGCCAAAAACAGTCCTAAAAGCTGCAATGTACAGGCTGGGATGCTCCCCCTTATACGAACAGTCCACAATAGGGAGTACCCCCTATTGTAATCCCTATTAAGATCTGTATAAGGGTGAACATCCCAATGTACAGGCCCCTAAACACACCCCAACGGAACGGCTGGGTTCCACAACATCGGCGCCAAGCCAAGACAGCCCTAAAAACTCGCGCTGCATGGGTTCAGGGCTTAGGGTGTAGGGTTCAGGGTTTAGGACTAGGGTTTAGGGTTCAGGGTTGGGGTTCAGGGTTTAGGGCTCAGGGTTTATGACGTTGATGATGCCTGCTGGTGCTTCCCAGCTTAGCACTTGTGCCCCCCTCAGAGTCCCAACAGAAATCCTGAAGCCATGAAAGCTTTAAGGTTAGGGTTTGGGGCTAAACGTAAGCAACAACCCCGAATCATTCCCAAAAAACCGAACATGGAAGCCCTACACTCCCCCACTCAACTCTACAACGCTGGCAGCAACACTCTCCAAATTCCGCCACACCCTACGCCGCCTCCTTCAACTCTTTACCCGAGTCCCTGAATCGAAACACAAAACCCACCTCATCCGAATTCCACCGGATCCTGACTAGGTTGGCCGTTGAAACCCTGTGAACAACAAGATCCTCTACTACGCAAGTAAGCAGAGTGGCCTGAAGAAGACCCTTCATAACCTAGACAATGGAAAACATCAAATATCCAGATGCCTACCCAGCAAGCCCTATATAAACCCCAAACCCTGCAGCTGGGTCGGCATTCGGTGCCGCCATAAAAAAAGAAGTTGCTGCCAGGGAGGTTCCGTTGTGAAGAGTGCGGCGGAATGCGCAAAGTCTCGTCCCTAAAGCCGAATAAATGAACGTAACTTACAAGGTTTACAGAATTTGGTGTTTAGGGCTTCATGCTGGAGCGATTCGAGGGTCGCTGAGTATTCCTAAAGAAGCCGTGCGCAAAGAAAAGTAATTCCAAGGTTTGCGCCTGACGAATATTCACTTGCGCTAGCTTGTGCAGGTCCAGGGAAGCGGCCCCGGTCATCATAGGACCCAACCCACTGACTCCGAGGCAGGTGCTGCAGTTTGTGCGCTTATTGTTGAAAGTTTGGGGCCCAAAATTCCAGGGTGTGCTTCGGGTTTATGAGTTTGAGGGTTCAAGGTTCAGGGTCCCTATGCCGCAGGCATCGCAACAGCACCATGAAGCCGCAAGCGACGCTGGGGAGTTGCATCGCAACGTCGCCGCTCTTTAGCCCTGGCTTCCTTGGGGACTAGAACCTGGGCGTTAGGCTTTAGGGGTTTAGGACTATACTACTGCAAGAGGATCCCATGTGTGGGACTTCTCTGCCCCGAAGCACTAGACCCCAAGCCCACATGAAAACCCCAAAGCCTACGCTCGGGTTCATTTTGTCCTCAGGGTCGGCAACATCATAGCGGCACGGTCCTCCAAAAGAGAGCAGGGACCTTAGTGGCCTGCTGGCGCCTCTAGACCCCCCAACCCTACACCCCCTACACCCTAAACTCTTGGATCTTGGGTTACCCTAAACCCTCAAACCTCAACTCCCGACACTAAACTCACTGAACCCTAAACCCTACGCCCGAAAGCGGGTGTGCGAGCGTCTTGGATCTGGGGTTACCGCGCCCCGCACGCCTGAAATTACTAAAGGCTAACTGGAGAGACGCGCCTACCCCGCAAAGGTGACAGAATACATCTTCGACCCGACGAAGAGGAAAAGCAAAGAGAACCACAAGAAGAAGTTATCCAACCCTGAACCCTGAACTTTAAACTCTAACTGCGATCCTTCCAAAGCTACGTAAACACGTCAGGCCTGAGCCCCCCAGGCTGTTCAGGGTTTCCATGAGACCCCTATGAGGAATACAGGCCTGGCGCTTGATAGACCGTATCCCTTCATATTTGTCCGGTACTAGGTACTCAAGCCATACCCCCTAAAACACCAGCGAGTGTTCATACCTTGCAGGCTAGATGAGCCCGTTAAGGGTTTATGGTGATTACAGTAGTATGGACGTTATGACATAGGTTTCGGGTTCATTTGGTTCGCCAGGGTCAGTGGTGAAGGCCTATAAAAGCCATTGGGCAAACTTCCGCTGTATCCCAAAATTCGTCCAAGTAGTTGCGGGTCAGAAAGCGCCCCGGCCGAAAAACAATCGAAACTGTGCACGGGTATAGGGCTCATTTCAGTAACACCCACCCGGAGCTTTGCGTGGCCAAAGGGCCCTTTGGATTCGAATGGAGCTTCCTTCGTCCACGGCAATGTGGTTTGGGAGTCCCAATTATGCCCAGCGAAGCCATCTTGGGTTCGAGGTTTGTGGACCATGCGCAATTGGGGTTCCCAAAATTGGCGCTTGTGCAACCCACTGGCCGCAACTCCAAACTCACGGCACGAGCAGCGTTGGTGCCTCAAGCGTAAGTGGCCAGCTCGCAGCGTTGGTGCAGGGTCGCACAAGGCGCTCGATGGCGCTCGCTGCAACTCCGATTCGGGCCGTCTTCTGGGAGTTTGCGACAAGCACGCTGTAAGGTGGGACTGTACTACACCGATTACAACATGCTTTCGTGCTATACTATATTATAGTACAGAAAACGGATGCAGGTACATTTTATATCCAAAAACACATACAGTATCACTGCAGACCTTGATTTTGTCGCCCTTCGTTCCTCAAGCTTCCCAAAACAGAAGCTAGTCTAACCAGACCCACCTTTCAACCCCCAGAAGGCAGGTCGTGCCCCTTCGGTGTGGCAAGCAAGCACATGAAGTCGAGTTTTAGGGTTTGGGGTTCATGTTTAGGGCTTATAAATCCTGAACCCCAAGCAGTTCTTATTGTCTTTAAGCTACCCTCGGCCACCGGCATAGGATTGTGAGGCTTTAGACAAATGCTTGGGGCACAACTCTCTCCGCGGAATGCCCCCCTCACACGAGCGAGATATTGCAAATATACCCGTGAGTATCCTGAAATGTAAGCAGTTCTTTAGGAGGAGATATTGTGCCATGGACAGCTAGTTCGGCGTGAGGAGGTTGCAGGTCAAGAGTTTGGGTTTAGGGGCAAACTAAACCACGTGGGCCAGCTGCCCGCCAAAGAGGCATATTGACGAACTCCGAGTAGGAGAGGAAACGGAGTGCTGCGAACAAACAGGCAGATGGAGTTTTTTATTGTGGTTTTTTTGGCGTTTGGTATTCTTCTCGCCCTCCGAGACGAGGCGCAGGCAAAAGCCAAATCCCTGGAGCCTCGCAACTTAACCCCAAAACTCCAAACCCGAAATCCTAGGGTCTAGAAGGCTTAATCTTTGTTGCTGTTCGACTTGCGCTGACTGGGTGAGGCTTTAGGGTGTAGGGCTTGGGCTTCAGGGCTCTCAAAGGATTCCAGAATATGAAATTTTGGATCATATACCCAATGCTACTTCTTAATCCAAGGAAGCTATATGTGATCCTAAACCCTAAGCCATACACCCTGAGCCCTCACCATAGACATATGCACATGTATGGAACCTTTTTTAGGGTGTGGCCCCCGAGGGCCAAGCCCAAGACTTCTCTGCTTCTCTTAACTCCCCAAAATACACCGCGCAGCTGAAGGTGTTAGAACATGCACATGCATATATAACATAATATGCACATATGCATATATAAGATGATATAACCCGTTTGTCATGTTCTCATATAAACATATATATATATACATATGCCCCCCCCCCCCCCCCAAAGATCTATGTATTCTAGTGTTTTGGGCACTCCGCCTACCCAATCGACAGTGGTAGACAGCCCGAAACACACTAAAACATATGGGTCTTTGGAAGGGGGGGCTTGAAGATGCTCTAGAGCACTTTGCCAGAGCATGTGAAATATTGAATCTTCGACCCCAGGGCCGATTGAGCACTCTGCTTAATCGGCCCTTGGCTTGAAGGTTGAAGATTGAAGATGCCGAGAAACTCTCCAACAGAGCGTCTTCAATCTTCAACCCAAGGGCCGATTAAGCAGAGTGCTCCATCGGCAGGGGTCTGGGATTGAAGATGCTCCGGTGAGAGTTCCCCTGCATCTTCAAGCTTCAATCTTCAATCCAAGGGCCGATTAAGCAGGTGGAGTGCTCAATCGGCAGGGGTCTGGGATTGAAGCCGCTAAATCCTAAACGGATAGGGGATCGCGCTCTTTAGCCAAGGGATATAAGGAGGGATCCCTAGAAAGGACCCCGAAATTTGATTCCCACCCCTTTTCAGCCCCTTCCTGTACTTTATACAGTCCCTATACGCCTAAGTAGCCCCTACATTATCTCTAAGGTCCCTTATAAGGGTCCCTCCTGTGGTTCCTTGATTTAGGATTTTCCTAAATCCTAAGGGCTACAGGGAATAAGACCTAGGGAATCGGATTGCGTGGATCCGGCGGATAGGACTTGACTTTTAGGATTTAAGGCTCACGTCGTTAGGATCTAAGGATGCCCTTCCTCAATAAGATTTTGGGAAGGGAAAGGAGGCTTAGGGACAAAGCCTTCGGGGCCCCACTTTTTAGGATTCAGCTAGAATAGGGCTTGCTTTTTGAGAGACCGGGGCTTTCCTCTTCAGGTTGTAAGGATGCCCCTCAAAGAGCTTAGGGAATAGGATGTAAGGAATAATATTAAGGGGATAAGATCTGGGGAACAAGATCTGGAGACCCCGTCCTTTAAGATTTAGCGAAAAGGACTTGGGGAATAGGGCATGCCTTTTAGGTTGTAAGGGCTCTCCGCTTTAGGATTTAAGGACGCCCCTATTTAGAGCTTAGGGCATAGGATTTGAGGAATGAAATAATAAAGGACATGAAACTTAGGGAATAGGATTTAGGGATCCTGCTCTTTAGGACAAAGGGTTAAGGCAATGGAGCCATAAATTTTAAATCCTGAAGAGGAGAGCCCCTAAAGCCTCAAAAAGATTCCCCAAAAGATCCTAAACAACAAGCCCCCCCCCCACTAAAGCCTAGACCCGGGAGTAACCTAGAAATAAAAAGGGTGCCCTTTTGGGTTTTAAGGGGACTATAAGGGAACCCCAACCCCAAAAAAGGAAAAATCCCGGTCCTAGAAGTGTCAGAACAGGCACCCCCCTCCAAATCCTCCCCCCCACACCCAAAGCCACTTTTCGGACCCCTTTTTTTGCCTCAAATGGGTACCCCCCCTGGGAAACCGGCCGCAAGCCGACGGTTCGTCAGGACCAGAGAAAGTTGACCCCTCGCAGCAGGCCCCCCCCCCTTTTTCCCCCCCCCCCGCCCCCACCCCCCCCCCCCCCCCCCCCACCCCCCCCACCCCCCCCCACCCCACCCCCCCACCCCCCCCCCCCCCCCCCCACCCCCC
This sequence comes from Symbiodinium natans, assembly GCA_905221605.1. NCBI lineage: Eukaryota > Dinophyceae > Suessiales > Symbiodiniaceae > Symbiodinium > Symbiodinium natans. The sequence continues at coordinate 432,018 of CAJNDS010002323.1, forward strand.
CCCCACCCCCCCCCACCCCCCCCCACCCCCCCCCCCCCCCCCCCCCACCCCCCCCCCCCCCCCCCCGGTTTTCGAGGCTCAACTGGTGTGAGCACGGCCGGGGACGACCTAAATCTTCGCCCCCCACCCCCTTTCCCTCTCCCCCCCTTCTTGAACCCTAAACCCAAAAAAACCCTAAACCCCGAAGCATGAACCTTGAGATCCTAAACTAACCCTCAACCCTAAACCCCAAACCATAAACCATAAACCCGGAACCCTAAACCCTAAACCCAACCCTTATTGGTCCAGCGACTTGGGCGCTGCGGAATCACCATGCTCACGCGGATGCGCTGGGGCGGGCCGAGGCGGGTCGCGTAGCGTTAAAATTAAGTCGCTGAGGTCTATGTCCTGAGCCCTACAGAGGGGCATCCTTAAATCCTGAGGAGGAAAGCCCTGATATCTTCACAAATCCTATTTCCCCAAGTCAAATCTTCTTTCCTTGATTTCATTCGAATCCTGAGAGGAGAGCCTTTAGGGAAGTCCTGGAATCCGCCAGAATCCTGAATGAAGGAACCTTACTCCCTAAATCTTGTCCCTAAACCCTCAAGAGCGGGATCCCCAAATCTTATTCCCGTAATATATCTAATTACTCCCAATAGCTAGTTACTGCTAAATCCTATTCCCTAAGCCTGAAGGAGGGGGGGGGGGGGTGTCCTTAAATCCCTAAAGAGGAGAGCCCATATATAAACCCTAAGAAGCTAATCTGAATCCCGAGATCATGTTCGCTAAGCCCTAAAGAGTGCGATCCCAAAATCAAGTTCCCTAAATCTTATTCCGTTAATGCTATATTCCCCATATCCTTTTGCATAAGCCATGAGGTGGGTGGGCCTTAATTCTGAGAGAGGGGAGCCAATCCTTAATCGACCGCTAAACTAGATCCTTTCCGCTGCATCCGAAAGAGCAGGATCCCTGCGTAGCATTCCCTTAACTTCCAAATCTTGGTCCCAGATCTTCTATAAAAATCTTGATCCTTTCCTTAAGCTTTATTCCCTGGTTCCAATTCCTAAATCCTGTTCGTTTAGGATTTGGCGAATAAGATTTAAGGCCCGATTCGGGGCAAAAGTGGGCCGACTCTGAGAATGATTCTGCAAATTAATTCCTGGCAGAAATGGCCACATTTTCCGATTCGGGGCTCTGAGTCCTTTTCCTTATATCTTGCTTCCGAAACCTCTTCCTAAGCCCTATGCGCGTTTAGGACTCGCGGAAAAGATTTCAGCCCCGTCAGGCTGCTAACAAACTTCTCTTTAGGATTCAGGGATCATGCAGATCTCCAGCTTCACATCGCCAAACTACTAAAAAACATGTAGATCTTGAGGGAGGGGGGTAGTATATATGGGTGGCCGTCAAAAACTATGGTCCCTTTTTGGGGGTACCCTAGATGTTAAGTGCCGTATTCTGCGAGGGATCCCAACAGTGACCATAATTTTGACAACCATATGTATGTTGGCCTAACCCTGGTACAGTAGGGTTTGGCTTCGCTTTGAATTTGAAACCCCGGCAGCGAAAACCTGACATGCCTGCGCGCAGGTCTGTTGGGGAGCAATCACGCTCCCACGGGCCCACTCTCGACATGATACTCAGTCAGCTGAGGCGGTCCGTTCTATGCAGCCTTGTTGTGAGAGTCCCGGAAATCCAACTCCGGTTTAAGGTTAAAGGTTCTGAGCCGAAACTACACTACACCCTAAACCGAACCAAGAAGTAGCCCCTCGTCCATGGCACACAAAGTATGCTTTCAATTCAGCGCGACTTTGCTCCGGAGCACACCCTCTAAACTCCCAGCTCTCAATACAACGCGAACCCAAAACAGGGGGCAGGGTTTAGGGTTCAAGGTTCAGGGTTTAGGGGGGTTCTTGGCCAAATTTTGTGTTTGTTCCACCCTAAACCCTAAACCCCCTGAACCAGGTCGCGCTTTTAGGATGACATGCAGTGGTCCTCAATCGAGGCTGGTATAAGGGGTATGTATATGGAACCCAACTAAACGGGGAATAAGGGGCACCACTGAATCGCGAATTCCTTAACCCTAAAGCCTAAACCCTCCAAGACAAGCCTCAGCTGACCGAAGGACACACTTTCAAACGGTCTGTTTAGGGTTTAGCAGAGTGTTGAAGGTTCATCAAGTTCCCTATTTCTGCAGATGTCAAGAACCAGGAAAGGGCTCCGAGATTAGGGTCGAGGCTTCAGGTGTCATGAAGGCGTACGTCATTTAATTTTCATTATTTTCTTTTTTTTTGGGGCCGGGGGGGGGGGGCGGGGGGGGGGGTGGGGCGGGGGGGGGGGGGGCGGGGTGGGGGGGGGCGGGCGGGGGGGGGCCCGGGGGGGGGGCGGTGGGGGGGGGGGCGGCGGGGGGGGGCGGGGGGGGGGGGGGAGGGGGGGGGGGGCGGGGGGGGGGGGGGGCGGGGGGGGGGGGGCGGGGGGGGGGGAGGAGGGGGGGGGGGGGGCGGGGGGGGGGCGGGCGGGGGGGGGGGGGCGGGGGGGGGGGGGGGCGTCGGGGGGGGCGGGGCGGCGGGGGGGGGGGATGGGCGGGGGGGGGGGGCGGGGGGGGGGGGGGGGGGGTGAGGGACCATTTTTGATTGATGTGACCTTCTTGTCGCCAGGGGTTTATAGAGCCCTAAACCCTAAACCCGAAAGCCTCCTCAGAGGCTGATAATGAGGCACAGTCCCGTTGCATCGACACGGCTTCTCTGCCTTAGGGACATCGGTGGGCTCAGAGCTGAGACTTTTAGGCTTCAGAGTTTAGACCTTCGCGGCTGTGCTCCAAGAACTCGAACAGCTTGTGCTTCCAACTCGTGAACCCGAAACCCTAAGCCCCAAACCCTAAACCCTAAAAACCCAAAAAACCCTAAAAACCCTAAAAAAACCCTAACAACCCTAAAAACCCTAAAAACCCTAAAAACCCTAAACACCCTAAACACCCTAAAAACCCTAAAAACCCTAAAAACCCCAAAAACCCTAAACCCTAAAATACCTAAAACCCCTAAAAAACCTAAACCCTGAAACCTAACCGATCCCCGGGTATCAGGGCAATTGAACGACTGGGTTGTCGAGGCTAGGGGTCAAGGTTGGCATCCCGACTTGGGGTGGCTGCCGTTTAGGGTTTAGGGTTTAGGGTTTAGGGTCGAGTTAGGGTTCATAGGGCTTCAGGCAATGTATTTGTTTAAGGCCTTGTTGTGGTGGTGAAGGGTTTTGTTGGTCCGCTGGAGGGTTCAGGGCTTCGGGTTGGGCCCATGTGTCCAAGAGCTGCACAGGGCTAAGTTAGGGCCGGGTTAAGCCAGGGCTCAGATGTCCAGGGGTTTTGGGGGTTTACGGGATAAGGACTAGGGGTCAGAGCGCTAGGGAATCACGGGGGTTAGAGTTGCGAGAAGGCCTTGTCACAGTCTGCAACCCTTGAACGCCTGAACCCTGGACTCTAGGCAGGCAGAGTCCTTCTGGTTCTGCTCCCAAGTAGCCCCAGCCCAGGATTTAACCCTTTAACCCACTCCCTGGCCCTTATGTGGTAGCCCTGAGCCGGTTGAGGGTTTAGGGTTTAGGCAAACGGTTTAGGATCTTGGTCTTGAGGAAGGAATGTAGAACCATCCCAAAAAGCCACCGACTCACAGCGAAACATAGAAAACCCTGAACACAAACCCTCACCCCGAAATGGGGGGTTGACGTAAAGGATTGGCGGGTCGTTTAGAGCACATTCCTCAACTGCACGGAACAGAGCCCCAAAACAGGGCTTTATAGCTTTGGGCACCCAAGAACAGGCCCACACGTCTGACAATCCCGTAATATCCCCTTGAGGCTCCCCGATTAAATCCTGCCAAGTGGCCACAGGGCTGGTTCGAGGTCGCACAAAAGAGTCTGTTCAGGGAGCGTGGGCTAAATCAGGGCGACTGGTGGCCCGAAATGGTAAAGCCTACTTTAAGTATCTTTGAATATTCAACCCAAGCAACTAACAAACCTCTAAACTAACCCAAAGATGCGCGCTCGAAGCCTTTTATCGCTTTCCAGGGTTCAGGGCTTTTTTCGGGATTGGGTATGGGGCTGAAAGCTTGGCTCACTCACCCAATAGCTTCGGCTGGGCTTGAATCTTAAGACTTAAGAGTTGTGCTTTCCACAGTGCACGCACGCACAGCTCTGCATTCAACCCGAGCCTCAGTGTAAACTCAGGCGCTCCATCCCCCATGGAAAAGCCCTATAGACCCCAAACCCTAAAACCCTAAAACCCTAAACATTCCTGAGAACGGATCTGCTCACTTGCTAAGACCCCAAATCCGAAGCCCGTCAGGTCCCAAACCCTCGTCCCCTACACCGCAAGCCCGAAATCCGAAAACCCGAGCTCAAACCCTAAACCCTAAAACCCTGAATCCCCAACACCCCAAAACCCCAAAACCCTGAAAGCAATTGAAGCCCTAAGCCCTGAAGCCCTGAAGCCCTGAAGCCCTGAAGCCCTGAAACCCCTCCTCAAACTCGAGGGAGCCTAAACCCTAAATCCTAAGCCCTAAACCGTTTGCGGCCTCGGCCGAGAGGTGGGTGTCGCTCGCAGAGCACTGAGAGTCCTGGGCATGGGGGCTTCGGGTCTTCGGGGATGAGGGTTCAGGGTTTGAGGGGTTTGAGGGGGTTTGGGGGGTTTGAGGGGTTTGAGGGGTTTGAGGGGTTTCGGGGTTTAGGGGTTTGGGATTGAGGGGCTAGGGGTTTAGGGGTTTAAGGGTTCAGAAGTTTAGGGGTTTAGTGTACTCGTGGGTTTAGGGTATCAGGGGACTGGGGTAGGGGTGTACCGGGGGTATAGGCATAGGGGTTTGGGGGTCCGCCGGCCTGTGGCGGCGGGTTGGATGGTTCTAGGGAGGGGATCCCCTTGGCATACCAGCCAGAACATGAAGTCCGCCCCAAAACAGCAAATCAAAGAAACGAACAAGCAACCACAACTGCGGTTTAAGTTGGGACTGCTGGCCGGATGCAGCGTTTGAGCTAGGTTTTAAGAACTTGCCCAGGGCGGAGGATTTAGTGGTTGGGGTTAGATGGCTAAGGTCAAGGTTGTAGGCAAATATTCGTTGATCCCCCCATGCGGAAACAAACAACGGCACATGCATGTTTGGGGACGAGACTCTCAGCGCATCGTGGTGTGCGTGCAGGAGTGGGACACACTGAGACTCTAACCCCGAAACCCGAAACCCTAAATCCTAAATCCTAAACCCTAGACCCTAAAACCCGAAACGCGAAAAGCCACACAAGGCCCTTTGGCTTGCCGGCCCAGCCCTTGCAAACATGCCGAGCTCGTTAATAGAGGGGTCGGAAAAATTACGAATCGTATTCCCTTATGGTCCCTTTATAGGTATACTATAATGACTCCCCAAACCCTGTTCTAATTATTCAGGCCCCTATATTAGCTCGGTAGCTCTGGGGCTTACGGTTTTGGGCACGTGCCTTCACGTGAGTAATCTACAATCTATGCCCGAAAGAATGGTAACTGCTTTTTTTTGTTGCGCGGTATTTTTGAGTGCGGCTTTTCAATGGCAACTACAAGCTTGCTCAAGGTCGGTCTCAGACTCTTCTGGTCGTGTCTTTGGGGCTTAGGGTTTGGAATTGGCGAACCTGGCCAATACATAACGGTCAGGAGGGTACCGCGGGAGAGCCCGCAATTAACCCCTACACCCTAAGCTGACCCTCTGAACCCAGGGCCCCCGCGACCAAAACCGGGAAGGAGGGTGAGGGGAGGGGCGCGGGGAAGCAGTTTATCTGCAACGTCACCCCGTCGTCAGGAGCCAGGCAGCCAGGGCCAGAGCCCAAGAACCCGGTTTTCGTGGGATCAGGGTTTAGGGTCATGGGTACGGTTTATAGATAAGAGCTGGAGCTAGAAGTAGGGTAGCTGTCACAGCGACAACTCTTGCAACCTCATCCTGAAGATATGTGCAACCCTGCATACAGTGAAGCTTCAAGCAGGCATTAGGGTTTGGAGTTTGGTGTTTCGCTTTCGGCCTTACTTAAAGCACTCACTCGATTCTATAGAGCCCATGTGGGAAGTATTTATGTCAGGTTTGATACAAAGAAACATGTCGAACAGGCCCTAAAGCCCTAAACCCTAAACCCTAGACCCTGAACTTTACGGAGCCCTGCAGGCTGCCTCCTCTCCATCGGAGATACATGTGGAGATGGAGGAACCAGCACGGCCTCAGTCTTCCAGTTGAGCTAGACTCCCCCAGTACCCTCGGCGAAAAATGGGCGCCCATTCTTGTCTTCTTCAACCCGAAGCTCAGAAGGGATCCTGAGCCCGACAGAGTCTTCAGATGTGGGTTTCTAGCACGGTCTCGAGTTTCGGGCTCTGACTGAGTTTAGGGTGTGGTCTTCGGGCCAAATCGAAACTCTAAACCCCTAAAACCCCTGAAGCCCTGAAACTCTGAAGCCTCGAGTACCTGAAGCCCTAAATCTTTCTCCCTCCCTCCCTCTGTCTCGCTCTGCCACTCTCGTGTGGCTTGCGTGCCATGGGGGGTTCCCAACTAGGATTGTATCCCGAAAGTCCCCTCCCCCCCCTCGGCACCCGCCGAAGTATCCGAGTCAGCGGCTCCCCAACCCGAACGAGATGTGCGTCTTCTTCGCTTCGTCCTGCGCCTTCAGCGGTTCAAGGTCCGGAGTCTAGCGTTTAGGCTGAAGAGCCTTCCAGGCTTCGGTAGAAAGAATTAGGGTTGCAGGGTTGAAGATGTTGAAGAAAGTGTCCGGATAACCCAAACCCTTCTGGCCGTGTGGTTCATCTCCCTCTTCATGCGATGCGTACCTATGCTGAGCCTGCCAAGAAAGCCGCGCGTGTGATGCCCTAGCATCCATAAGTCGAAAAAATCGGTCTGCGCAAGCACTGACCCGACATACGTAATGATATCTTGCTCTGCCTGTCCACACCCGTGGTACGCGCTTGTTCGGGTCATATGCGTGTGCATATATCATATATGTGTAGGCGACCCTTGAGGAGCAATCACCAAGAACCGAGACAATGAGAGGGAATACCTCTTCGGGTGATGGAAAAATCAAACCCAGCAGCAAACCACGAGCCGTGCCGTGCCATGCCGTGCCATGCTGCGCGTACTGGCAAACCTGTAAGATCCAGATACCAAGAGGTCATATCATGGAACGTTATTAGGTCGCTTCTGATCTCACCCGTGTCGGTCTGACTTGTTGCCCCGAATGGCCCGACTCCCAACCTTCATTTTGACTGCGTCGGGAGTAGGGTCAGCTTCCGGACCATGAACTCCGGCTGAAGAGTGCTGATTTGGCCAGCTGTTCAGCAGCTCGGCCACTTCCAGGTGTCCACACTCAGCTGCCACGTGCAAAGCTGCTTCGCCATCGCGCGTCGCAGAAGTGGCCACCACGCCAGCTTCCAGCAACCGCCGCACCACATCCAAGTGGCCGCCGCGAGCTGCCATGAGAAGAGCTGCCGTGCCACTTTGTGTGTGGGAGTCTTCGTCAGCGGCAACCAGCAAGCGCAACAGTTCCATGTGTCCAGATCCAGCCGCCAAATAACAAGCTGTCTGGCCCTGTTTGTTGAGAGCTTCTATGTCAACACTTGCCTCCAGCAGCGATCGTGCTATTTGCAAGCGGCCCCCGTCAGCTGCCAAGTGCAACGCTGTGTTGCCTTCGAGCGTGCAGGCATTTTTGTCGATGCCCGCCTCAAGCAACAATCGCACCACTTCGAACTGCCCACTCACAGCAGAGCAGTGCAAAGCTGTTTCTCCACGTTGCGTGGAACAATTCTTGCACGCGCCAGACTCCAACAGCAGTCGCGTGATGTGTGCTTGGCCAATTCTCGCGGACAAGTGCAAGGCGGCTTCACCTTTTTGCGTCACAGCATCTTTGTCAGCGCCAGCCTCCAGCAGCAGCCGTACGACCTCCAAGTGGGACCCCCACATGTGGCCCCTTGCTGCTGCCAAATGCATGGCTGTCGCGCCATTTCCCGTGGTCGAGTCTTTGTCAGCGCGAGCTCCGAGCAGTAAGTGCACAACTTCCCTGCAGCCGTTCTGCGCTGCTGCGTGAAGCGCAAGACTCCCACCGGCATCTGTAGTATTGGGATCATGCAATGATTCAAGCATCCTCTCAACCTCTACAAATGAGTTCTGCGCACAGTTGCACAGAAACGCATGCCTCTTTAGGGCACCAACGTCTTGAAACGCTGAGATTACCAAACGCAAATCCAGTGGCACAGGTAGGGAATCATCCTCCTTCAGTTCACGCATGTCCTCAACAAAGAGCCTCTGTCGAAACCTGGAATACCCAATCGGAGCTGCTAGGAACTCTTTCAAAGCCTTAACAGGCTTCTCAGCTTCCACGACGTGACGTAACTGTTCCTCATGAAGCTCTGCCGCCACCTCGCCAGTGGTGGCGAAACAAATCCGCAGCATCGCTGTCAGACGGAGCGGCAGGGCGATTTTAGCAGGTGCCAGCTACGAACTTGACCAAACAAAAACTTCAGACAGGTTCTTTTGAGGCAAACCAAAGCCGCTGACCTAAACTCTGGCCCCGAAAACTGCTTGGTTCGCGGATGTCCATGCCGAGAAGCCCAGGAAAGCTTGTGCCCGTCAGCCCGTTTATTGCCCGTGTGTACCTTCATCCAAGGAAACCACAGGGAGTGCCCCCTAAGCCTAAATTGCCGCCAGAGCTGCCTTGCTCTTCTTGTTCGCCTTCTTCGCCTCCCGGACAGATGGAGGAACGCAAGGGGCCCAAACTAGCAGTGTATTGGGATGGACACTGCGTTGCTTCTTATTGATGTTCTGGGTAGCATGGTTGCGAATACTTTTGCTGTGTTGTTGATGACTGTTATCATCAATTATCGCCATCATCTTCATCATTTTCATTTGACTACTATCGCTATGTGCGCTATGGTTATGTCTGTGGGTCATCGTTAATGTTTTGCTGGTCCTGGAATAGCTGCTTAAAGCCGGCCTTTATGTTTCCTAGAATCCGCGCCAGCTTTCGTTGTCTCTTCCGTGCCCCTCGAATCGAAAAATGACATGAAACATACGAAATGCGCATAGGAAGAAGACTGGTCAGAGTAGTCCTCTCCCACCTTTTCCTCTTCTTCTTCTGCTCTATCTGACCTTCTTGCGGATTCACAAAGGCCATATGCACTATGTAGCTTGCTTTTGTTTTCCTGACGATCCTATCCTGTCCCCCCCCCCTATTCCTCTTCTGCAATTCCATCTGACCTTCTTGTTGATTCACACACGCAATACACACCATATGTCTTATGGATGCAATGGGCCCTGTACCCTAGAGGCCATATATAAGTTGGGTGTACACGAAGATTCTCTAATTAACAAAATTGGGCCATTTGGTGGTGAAACACGAAGATTTTCCACAACCTTTGAGCAACATGTTCGGACAATTCCGCCCCATATGCCCCATGCGAACAACCCGACAAGGAAAGTTGGCAGTGTAAACGTGGATCCGGACCTCCAGAGCTATCCAACACACGCGATTGGGAGAAGAAGAACATGCGAACGGCAAATTCTGAGCAACATGATTTTGAGATCAAAAAGACGCGCGAACGTGCGCTCATACAAATCAAGGTCCCCGCAAAAACCTCAAACATACCCCAAAGGCTTGATAGGCCTATAGGTCGAAGCATCGACTTTGCGTGTTGGAAACGGTACATTTCATAGTTGCTGAGTTCATAGGCCCCAAACAAAGTGTACACTTTCAGTTCCATAGGGATTATAGTATCCCAAAAAGTGTAAAGTGTACCCACTCAGCTACTAAGATTTTGAGGACAACGCGCGCGACCCAGGTCGGCCACGACCTAGGTCGGCCGGGCTCTGAAAAAATCCGCTTTGAGATGACAAGACGTAGGAACGCGCGCTCAGACCGCGATCTGTGGCTCAAGGTCGTCTTGCGCCGTTCAAGAATGGCCCCCTCCCTGATTATTGAACCATTCAATTCTGAGACCCTGCCGCCCCCCAAGCCCTGTGAAGCTAGCTTTCGCGGTCATGAAGGCATGTATATGAGCACGATGCAGCTCTATTGTTATGTTAGCGTGTCCTGTTCTTGTCGCAGGCGAGGGTGCTTGGAGGCTCTGGCTTGTGGGGATGGGTGGGAAGAATGTGAATCCCCATCAAGCCTGAGATGAAGAAAACCTGAGACGTGTGCCTCTTGAGCCCACTCCTGCAAAAGTCTCCACAAGCCCGAGACCAAATCAACACCTAACTGGGTTTGCCAGGCGGGCAACGGGTAATCTTCACGTCCGGCTTTGACTGGGTATTGAAGTCCCAAAAGCCTTATGAAGTTTTTCGGGTAACTTCTACCCGGACCCCGAACCCCTTCACGCAAAACCTTGTAAACCCAACAAAAAAAAGGTACGAATCTCATGAACTCAAAAAACAACCTCGAACTCCAAACGCTCCCGAAACCCCCCAACAAAACCCAAAACCTAACCCTTTTTACCCGAACTGAGCCTACAACCTTCAAGGGCCTACACAGGACATCCTTCAACCTGCACCCGAAAGCCCCTAAACTGAACCCCGAGGCCCACAACGAAAACCCTGCAAAAAAACAGAGTGCAGACCCCAAACCTGAAACCTTTGCTTGCCTGGATCAGCTCTTGCTGTCCATGAGCAAAGCTGCAAGCGCTGCCCAGTTCACACTTGCCTTTGTGGGGGGGGGGGGGGGGGGGGTGAAGAGCGTTTGGGGCTCAGAGGGTTTGCTTAGGGTTTTGGAGGGTCTCATGGGTAAGTACTGCTTATGTTGGTCCACGTGCTGAAGCCAGTTTGTTCTCGCGAATTTGTGTAGGCAGCACGGCGTGGCGCCAGCTGTTATGCCCAGAATGCCAATTCAACAAGCATAGCTGAGGCCTTCGGGTTTAGAATGCGGGGGAAGAGCTCTGCGAGGAGCGTTGCAGGTTTTGGAACAAAGCGGCGACTCGGCGGGGAGCGTGCGACGCAGAAACAGGTGCTTCGCGAGGATCGTTCCGAGGCGACTTTGGCGCGAGCACGGTCCAAGTTCCAAGGGCGACGATGTTTCGCACTTTGCGTCACGAGACTGGGGCGGCAGCGTGATGTCGAACACTGCGAACAAGGCGCGCACGAGGGAGTCTAAAACAAACCCGTACGCCTTTGCTATCTTCGGGTTCAGACGTATTATAGGGTCTTCACTGCCCTGAAACCCTCAAACTGAAACCCCAACAACCCAAATCCCAAAAGCCCCAAAACCCCCTTAGTAGCCCCCAGAAACCATATGTTTATCAGGGTACCCTTTTTTGGTTGGCTACACTACAAGGGAACCCAGAACACAAAAAAAAAAAGGTAAAGGGTACCACTGGGCTACCAAGCCCCAAATCCCTGGACCCCAGGATGCTGAGCCAAGCGCCAGCCATGAAATTCTTGCAGATGCGGGTCTTTGAAAAGTCTGGCCTCGGGGCTTTATGGTCGGGCCTTGGAAGCGTACACCCTACATCCTAAGGTCCTAAACCCTAAACCCTAAACCCTAAACCCTAAACCCTAAACCCTAAACCCTAAACCCTAAACCTCAAACCTCGGTTTGAGTTTTAGGGGCTTGGGTGTGTAGGGCTCCTGCTGCTTTTGACCAAGACCCGAAAATGTCGTTCGTTCCTTCCTTTGGGAGCTCTAGGGGTTAAAGGGTTTTAACCCAGCCTAGAACCCCCCATCGTAGCCCCTCGCCCAGACCAAAAACTGGCAGGTGTCAGGTGTTCACCTGGCGCGCCCTGGACAGAGAGAGAAAGAGAGAAAGAGAGAAAGAGAGAAAGAGAGAAAGAGAGAAAGAGAGAAAGAGAGAAAGAGAGAAAGAGAGAAAGAGAGAAAGAGAGAAAGAGAGAAAGAGAGAAAGAGAGAAAGAGAGAAAGAGAGAGTTTAGCGTCTGGGTGATTAAGCTTTACTGGGTTCACGGTTTCGGGGTTTGGGGGTTAAGGTTACGGTTAGGCTTGGTGCAAGACTTGCAGCGCGGTACAGCCCTCCCGCCGCAGCCTGGCATCTTCTAGCTGCCCTTTGCGCAGCGTCGCAGCCTCCAGGTCCATGTCGTCTGAGACACTCTGGCCAGCTTACCTTATCATTATTCTGGTTGTTTCATTATGTTTATTCTTCTTCTTCTTCCGGTGTCCTCGTGGCTTTCACCACGCCTGCCTTGGCTTCCGGCCAGCCGCGTGATCATCGCGAGGCAAGTCGCACATCTCGGCTTGACTCCCGTTTGCGAAGACGGTCCAGCATCGGTGTCACGTGACACTTCAGTTGCCATTCTCAGAAGACGAATCGCGATCTTCCTCCGGGAACCTGGCGCATTCCGAAATCGACCATGATGGCGACGAAGCTCAAGACAAAGAAGCCGCTACGAAAACCTGTCTGCACGCCGACTATGACGGAGACCCAGAATGTGAGTTCAGCCCATGGGTTGTGAGTTGGATCAAATCTTCACCTTAACGCCCTAGAGCTTAAAACCTCCGAACCCCTAAGCCCTAAAGCGCACCAAGTCGACTAAATCAGCCCTATAGTCCGCAAGCCCTAAGAAGGGATTTTATACAGTAGCCCAAAAACTATCGCCGCATCGTTAGGGTACATGTCGTTCGGGAACACCCACCACCTTCCAAGCCAAGCCGCATCTCCTTCAAGTCGATCCTCGGGCGTCGAGACTGCTTCGATTTGGGGTTTTAGGGTTTGGGGTTTGGGGTTTAGGGTTTAGGGTTTAGGGTTTAGGGTTTAGGGTTTAGGGTTTAGGGTTTAGGGTTTAGGGATACGAGGACTTCGGAAGTATGTTGTGCTTCTCTGCCTTCGACGCATGGGAGTGCTCCAAGGCACGTACACCCCCCAACCCCCCATCTTGAGCACCCTCGGCCCCCGAAACCCTGAAACCCCAAAAGCCTTGGTCTTGTCAGCTCTAAATCGGACAACGAGGAGGCAGGGAGGCAGCTGCAGCATGCACGGGTTTTAGGGTGTCTGGCATAAAAACCCCTAAACTCTAAACCCTAAACCCTAAACCCTAAAGGGCTTAGAGCTAAGGGATGCTGGCTTGGAGTTGGCGGGTTTCGGGTTCAGGTGCTCCAAGTTGCACCTTACACCTTCGCCAGAGGGCCATTTCGTAGTTCTACTCTGGAAGTGAGTACCTGGGCACCTGGCTAGTGCGGTTTCTGAGTAGCTGCGAACTTCTTTGGGCCGAGGGTCACCGCAGATCAGAGGGCAAACCAGAAAATGAGCCTACACCCTCTCTTAGTTGTCCAGAAACCTGGGGGAACTAAAGGTTAACCTTTGGGATTATAAGGGGATTAGATTACCCCAAAAAGGTTAAACGTTACCTACTCTACTACTAGGCTACAAAGCCTCTAGCCTGAAATCAACAGCCCAGCCGCTCGCTGTGAGCGAAGTTGCAAGCCGAGCCCCTCTTGCAGGCCCCAACCTCAGGAAACGAGTCGCGGATCTTGAGTGGGTGATCGGGCCTATCTGGGTTTAGGGTGGAGGGCTTCGGGCAGCCCTCTTAGCCTCTTCTGATGGACTCAGAATGCGGAAGGCTTGCTGACATCCGGTCGCCAAGTCGCCATACCCTACCTGCAAGCCTCACATACCCTGAAGAGCCCAAGCCCAAAATGAACCATACAACTCAATCAAAGCCTTGAAGCTTCAGCCACGGCAGATTGTGGGGTGCAGGGTTTTCCCTGCTTGTTCTGCCGTACTCCTTCCTAAGGGTTCAATTGCGATGATGTTCACCCTAAAACCCCTAAACCCTGATCCCTGAACCTAAAAAATCTGTGAGCGTCGCCTCGAAGAGCTTTGGGATCCGGGGTGTAGGGCCTTAGCCCATATAAGACCTGAACCCTAAACTTTGCAAGGCCTACACGCCCTTCAATCCTACAAAGCTCAACCTAACCCTAAACCCTAAACCCAAAACCCTAAACCCTGGACGCGCAACCTAGAGCCCGGCTCCGTCGGGCTCGTTTGCCCACAGCTGTTCTTTGTTTGACGCGGAGGAGCACGGTATTTACGAAACGAAATGGTGGTTGGCTGCATGAGAAGCACGTGGTTGGGAGTGTTCTACTTTTCTCAAAGAATGCTTCTCAAAGAACTCTACAAACCGGAGGTTGGTGCTCCCCTCAACCCTAAACCCTAAACCCTAAATGATCAACCCTCTGGCCCACTGCGGGCATGGAGCTCATGCATTTTAGAACGGCTGGTAAACCCTAAACCCTAAAACCCTAAACCCTAAACCCTTAAACCCTCAAACCCTAAACCCTTAAACCCTAAGGCCAAACCCTGTAGACCCAAAAACTCAGGTGATCTCGGCTGCCAAGCCAAGTTGAAGCTGCAGAGCCTCGTCTGCTTGTAAAACCTCCGGGGCTGGGTTTGGGGTTTAGGGTTTCAGGGGCTTTAGGGTTAAGGGTTTAGGGTTTAGGGTTTTGGGTTTAGGGTTTAGGGTCTAGGGTTTAGGGTTTGGGGCTTGGGGTTTAGGGTTTCAGGGGGCCTGGGGAAGCAGGGAGATTATGGCGCAGTCATGCCCCTGCAGCCTTTGTTCTCCATCTGCCGGGGGTGGTCTACAAGGACTTGGGATTTGGGGACGCGGACTCGAAAGTTGTCGCATTTGCCGACGGATCCTCAACGATGAGGGTCTAGGGTTTAGGGCAACCAACAACGATGCTCCCTTCTGTGAGGTCACGTGCCTATCTCATGCATGAGGCTGTGGGCCCAGGAGTAGTACAACGGCAGCTGCATTTTGGAACACAGACACAGCCGTTGGAGAATCGGCAACCCTTCAGTCTAGGGCTTAGAGCTTAGGGCGCGGAACTCGAGTCAAGCCGACCCAGTTGATACCCAGCGCCTCTTCTTGCTCTTCCAAGCCTCAAGGTTTTGTGCTGTTGTTTGCGGTCCTTTAGTTCCTAAACCCTGAACCCCGTGCAGCTGGTGGCTTCCCGGAAGCTTTTAGATCCCAGAGGAGATAGGGATTTAAAACGGGGGTTTAGGACTTTGGGGTATATCGAGGAAGCTAACCCCTAAGCACTATCGGAATCGCCGCAGTCCACATGCCCGTAAACAAGTTCAGAGTAGCTTAGATGATCTCGGATCCCTCCCTTGAACAAAATTGTATTGCAACGGAAGAACTCAAGATCGGAGCAAAAGCCTACAGCGAATGTAAACTCGAAATCGGACTGCTGCCTCCATTGATCCCTTTTATTTTTTGATCCTGCAATTGCGGGGGGGGGGGGGGGGGGGGGGTGGTCCCAGGCAACCCGAAGAGAAAAATGTACACCGCAGTCATCAACACTCCCTGCCTTTCTCCATCAATACCTGACCCTGGGCACCTAGCGGAATGCCTGGATTTAGGGAAGGTTCCCAAGGTTCGGGATTCTGGTTTTCGGGTTTAGGGTCGGGATGTCCCCCCTTATACTAACAGTCCCTAGTAGGGATTATAGTACCCCCTTACCATAGCTCTTAGTATGAGGGGGAACAGCCCAAGGTTTAGGGTCTCGTACCCTGAGCAATCGCAACAGGACGAGGCGCCGCCGCGGACTCCGGAGCAGCATCTGCAATGAGAACGGGTGCCATGACGAGGACCTTTTCTTTAGAAATCAGCGCCCCGCCCCCCATTTAATATTTCGGGTGCCCAACACAAAGGATAGTATACAGAGCTGACCATGTAGGACTTAGGATTTCGGATGTGACTTTGAGCTTGCAGGCTGTTGCCGGACGGCTTGGGGTGTTTTTGCTTTCTTTGACTTGGCCTTCTTGGCCCCATTATGAGTCCCGACCCTACACTAGCGAAAAAAGCCCCAGCTGGCCCAAACCTTCTTAAACAAGAAGCTAGCAAAAAACAAGAACTAAGCCCCAAGCCCGAAACCCCGGAAACTCCACGCGAGCTTGGGGCTTAGGGGTTAGGACGGTGCAGGTAGAAGTGGAGAGAGGGCAGGTCGGCATAGTCGCAACGATGTTACCTTTCTGGTCCATGCTACCCAAGTTTACCAAATGGCCTCTTTTGCCTACACACGGTGAATGCAAAGTAAGCCAGATTGTGATGAGAAACTAAATGAACCATCACATGGCCTGTTTAGCTTGAATGGGTATTTGGGGTTCTTTGTGATCCAGTCATACTGGGACGAAAACGTGCCGATGAAAACCAAAACCAACCTAAAATCCGCACCCTTCCTTGTCTCAGGCCCCTGCAGAAAGGAAGGCTCGAAACTGTCCGAGGTAAGGTTCAGAGCTTTACTATAAATCACGTGCCTGAGCCTGAGCTGCCGCGTTCGGAAAAGAGTCTCGCCCAAGACTGCTGGGTTCCGAGGCTTAGCAAGACATAGGGCTTAGGGTAACAAAGCGAGGCGCTATGACCCCATTCAGGGTACGTAATCCCCAGTCATACCTGTGTGTCAGGAGACCCCAACTCAGTGCTCAAACTCTAACCATGGACACGAAAGCCTAAACCCTCATCACTACGACCAAAGCCTCCAAGTCAACCCTGGAGCACTAGGGCTGTTGGTTAGAAATCACCTCGGGAAGTTGACTGGCGGTTTCATTGAGTCTTTGGTTTCTGGTCCAGCACCGTCAAGAAATGATATTGCGAGAGTGCAGTGCCGTAACTTTTCCCTTAAACATGCTGCCTCTTCTGTCTCTGGGGCTTGGGTGCTTGGGTCGCGGCCCCTCCGATTCGAATGTGTTCATCTTCGGCGATGCAATAGCGAACGGGCCGATTCAGTCCAACCGATGCGACCGCGAGCCAGAGCTGTGCATACTGCTCCCTCGTAGCCACAACCCACTGGGAGGCTTCACTCCCACCGTCCTCGCCGAGACCGATGAATTGTTCACGCTCCCAGAACTTCTGCAGAATGTCATGCTGCAGTGTGGAGCCAATCGGATACCGGGTCAGGATATCACCACACTGAAGCAAGTCACAGCCGCGTTGATAGCCACGCTCGAGCTTGCATTTTCGAGTGGGTGTGACGACTCGGATCATGAGATCGTCTTCGCCTTGCAGCACAATCGAGTACCAAGGCTCACATTCGGGAGCATAGCTGCTGGCGTCGCTGATCGCGCCGTCGTCGCCAGAAGTGTCCCCACCCGCAGCCCTAGGAAAGCCGCCTGCGTGTGGAGGCCCAGCTGCCATGTACTGCTGAGCGTTTGACTCTTGAGTCTCACTGGATCGATCTTAGTAAGTACCTAGAAAACTTAGAAATGATAAACGAAGCTTTTCATCAACTTGTCACGTAAGAGACAATGAACGACACTCCCATGGCAACAAAGGGGCAACAAGGATTGCCGTTCCGGCTTGATGTGGTGGCTGAAGGCGTGACAGGTCACGACGATCGAACTTCAAAGGGTCCGCAAGCAGCGGGCCTAGAGTGGCAAAGAAAGGGGGCAGGTGGTGAACAGAAGATCCCTAATCTGGGCCCATAGGCCATGCGTACCAGACTACTGGACAAGGTTTCTGCTTGAACCCTCAACCCTAAACCCAAACCCTAAACCCTAGTCTATCTCAGTAGGGAGCATCTATGGTTTCGCCGTCTCGGGGCTCAAACTTGGTGAAAGTCGGGGGCTTAAGTGTCTAAAACCTAGTGCATTAGGAAGCTTAGGGTCAAGAGCGCACACGGTTGAGGCCGCTTTAGGGGCTGAGGGTTTTCGGGGTTTGGGGGGCTTACTTCGAGGGTCAGGGTTTTCATAATCAAGGCTTTCGGCGAACGGTGAGGTTTAACGATTCCTGAAGGTGACGATTCGTAGCATTCAGGAAAGCATTTTGCAAGCCTGCAAAATGTTGGGCAGCGCCAGGAAACGTATAGAAAGCTTAGACCATGAGCTTCATCACCCTGAACCCGAAACCCTGGGCCCACAAACCTAACCCGTAACCTTCATCACATTGGTTGGTTCATTTTCGCCTGCGCGCTCAGAAAGCTGAGATCTTCAGCAGCTCCACCTGAACTTTTTGTGATTTAGTGGTTATGGGCTATGGGGTTTAGGGCTTGCAAGCAGTGGGAACTACAGGCCCCTATCATACCCCGAAATCTAAAAGGCGCGGCTGGGCTGGTCACGGCCCATACTGGGTTTAAGGCTCAGAGATTAGGGCTTAGGGCTGAGGCCCCTCGAGAATCCAACCGAATGCTCTGAATGCAGAAGAAAGGTGCTCTCTCATAAAAACCCTATGCATCCCAAAATACTCTGCTCCTATACCCGAACATGCCGGATGAAGCTTTTGAGGTCGAGGGTGTACCCTTGCGTTTGGGTTTAGGGTTTGGGGGACGGGGGGGTTGGGGAGGGGAGGATTCAAGCTTAGAGGTTCAGAGCTGAGCTACGGAGCTTAAACCCTCTGAAAAAAGAAAAAACCTAGAAACCCCGACTCCTTAAACTTGAACGCTAAACCTAAACCTGAAGCAGGATAGGCTCCATTCACGGTTGTGGACGAAACTCCCAGCAGAGAAGCAGCGCTAACAACAGGCGCAAGCCTCGAAAACGAGGTCCGTGTCGGGCGGGATCGACCCGCCTGCACCTCCAGTTAGGGTTTGGGGTTTGGGGTTTGGGGTTTGGGGTTTGGGGTTTGGGGTTTGGGGTTTGGGGTTTGGGGCTTGGGTTTTGGGGTTTGGGGTTTGGGGTTTAGGGTTTGGGGTATAAGCTCGGGGCTTGGGGTTTGGGGTTGGGCCTTGGGCTTTCGGGTATGGGGGTTTCGATCGGGCTGATGTTTGTCATCAAGATGCAGGAATGTGTGCAGAGCAGTGGTCGAATCAGCTGCTCAGTCGCTGGATGATGTAATCAAGAATGGGCAATGTGCTGCGAAGGTTTGGGATCTACGGCTGAGGGTGTTGCACTTTCTTGGGCCCCCACAACGCTACCACCGCGCCAAACAGCCTTCCTAAACGGTGAAGCTGCAATCCACGCAAAGAGCAGTGATAGACAGAAGGACCCAGCGGTCCCAAAAGGAATTCCCTGCTGGGCCTCAAGGGGCAAGTATGGGAGCATCATCAACATCAGCTGGCCCTTTCGCTGGGTCTCAAGGTGCCAGGACAAGTGCATCAGAATCAGTTGGAGGCACAAAGGGGCAGCCAGCATGCCATCCTGCCCCTTGAGGCCCAGCAAAGGGGCTTCAAGGGGCCGGGACGGGAGCAAATCATCCCCGGAATAGCCGAGGTTCATATGTGCCGATCCCCCAAAGACCAAACCCTAAACTCGTGGGATGTTGGTAATAGAGAGCACCTCATACCCAAAACTTCAAACCTTAAAACTCCAAGGTTGGGATGCTCCCCCTTGTCCAGACGAAGCCTAAAACTTCGCCCCCACCTCTTGTGAGAGCTGAATGTTGTCAGATGTCGCCTTAGCCTGAAACCCCAAACCCTACACCTTAAATCCTAAACCCTAAACCCTAAGCCCTAAACCCTAAACCCTAAGCCTTCAATCTTTGCACCTTGGACGCCGTAGGCACGATCCGAGGGAATCATGAGCAGCGCGTGCTCACCCAAGGACATCCTCGGCGCGGTCTCAACCCGTTTTGGGTTTAGGGTCTATTGTCTAGGGTTTAGGGTTTAGGGCTTAGGGTTTAGGGTTTAGGGTAGTTTAGGGTTTAGGGCTTACGCCGCAGGCTATCACCGCCCTGAGACAGGCTCTCAAAGACTTGTGTACCAAAAAGCAAAAACGTGCCTTGAGTTCTGCAAGGCGCCATTTGACTAATGCTTTGAACGACTTGCAGGATGAGTTGTTGAAGCATCTTGAAGGATGATTCCGACGTCTCAGCGGGAGCCGGCAACAGCACGGGTTTCCTTGGGTATGGAACTTCCAGAACTTCCGAGCCCAGTCGCAGCTCAGAAAGCACCCACTGAGGCACAGGCTTTCGAATGCCCTCATCCCAGCCAGCAATCACCTGTCACATCATTGACAGCTCGCGACTCCGCAACACCCCGCAACCTTGAAACCCTAATGGAGGTACAGCCTACAGTCCGGGATAAAAAAAACAGCAGCTGGATGAACAGAATAGGTGGGTAGTGAGAATCCATAAAGTAGCATGCCAACTTCGGAAGCCCTGTCTGAGATGCCACGGCCGCGGTCCCTAAGTCCAAGCAGCCCCGCCCAATCCCTCGGTTTCTCGAAGCCTATACAGTAGGGTAGCTACTGTAGAGTTTAGGCTTCAGGGTTCACAGTAGTTCAAGCAGCAAGGATTTGTGAAGTATAATTAGGACCGGCCCCAAGCCACCGATGCTGCAACTGGACCCAGAACTGATTCATCTCCTGTATCCGACACCCTAAACACGAAGCCCTAACCTTCCTGCAACGAGCCCACAGAGTCCAGAAATCCGAAGAGCGCAGTTCAGAAGGGTCGAGAGCATAAGGGCAGCGGGAACTGGTTTGGGTTTTTTGGGGGGTTTGAGCACCCTAAACACTAAGCCCTGACCTTTGTGGCTTCCCGCCTGACCAACTCCCAGCTGAAACCTCGCCAGGGACTTCGTATTTGGGTACACTTGCGATCTTCTGAGGTTTTGGGGGACTTCAGAAGTGCTGCTTTAGGGTTTAGGGTGTTTAGGGGCTTCGGGGCTTAGCGGCTTTGGGGTGCAAGGGGCCTGAGTCCATCCCCCCCCCGCCCCCTTGCAGCGCGTCATGTGGTCCTATTCATCAGGCTGGCTACCCCCAAGGATTCGGGATTCAGTCTGAAAACCTTAAGAGCTTAAGCATCCGGTGACTCGTCGCTTCCAGGGTGCCAAATGGGATCTGAAACCGAATGCCGTTCAACCCCCAAAGCCTCCGCACCAGACGCGAGACCCAAACCTAAACAATTCGGCTACGCAACGCGTTTGACGTGGGTTTTGGGGGCGATTATAGTATAATTAAAAGGGGCCCTATAAGGGAACAATAATAGTAATTATTCCGACCCCCTCATCATCTGCGGCCTGAAGGGAAGGCCCCGCTCGTAAGAGGAGTCGATCTGCTCACCGGTGGCCGCGATGCGGCCTGAGCGCCGCTCGAGCCCAACATACAGCAGCCTAGTATAGGGGCCTTAATACATACAACACGGTTTTGGGTCTACTGTAGTAAGACTAGTATTCCGACCCCTTATTGTAGAAAATTGACAAAAACTATCGTCTTTCAATCCCTCTTGAGCTGTCGCACAACTCCCTTTCAGTTAAATGGTCCCCTGTATTACTTGGGCTCATCCTTCTTGAGTCGTGGGAGCCTGAGCTCAGGGGCGGCTAATGGAAGGATGCTTTCTTAGATGCCAGGTACTGCCGAATGCTACCAGCTCTTCACTGTTCGTATTCACATGGTTTTTTTTGCGATATGAGGGGTAGCTTATTGGGTCCTGATTGCTGCTTGAAGTCCACATCTCCCGGTGAAGCTTGGTTCGTGCTTTGCCATGCTTGCTAGCAGAAGCCTTTCTTGCCGCAGTTGCGTCCTGCGCATAACGCCGGGCTAGATTGTCTACCAACACTGCAGTGCAGGCGTCAACTGTCCAGTCCTGAAGGAGGTCGTTGGGAGTGGAGCGTGAGCCCTGAAACTCTGAAACGCTAGAAATCTCTAAAGCCTGACTTCCCAGTATGCCGTGGCGATTTCAAGCTTTTCGGGGCATCTTTTGTAGGCGTGTGATGGGGGTTTAGTTGAGGCCTCTAAGTTATGGAAGTTTCAGGGTTTGGGGTTTCAGCCAGGGTTCCCGGAATAATCTGGAGAACCATGCAAAGGGTTTACTAAGGTGAGCAAATTTTGCTAAGGATCCTGACCAGGCAAAAGTGGGCGTCCCAGTTGTGACCTTGAAGGCCTCTACTTGGGTTTAGGGCTTTGGGGACGATAGGTCTAAGAGCGTACGGCTTGGAGCTTTGTAGGGTACAGGGCTTGGAGGGTGTGAGGCTGTTGGTTGCCCCTCAAACATAATTAAGCAAAGAAAAGACTGATTTGCACAAGGCCTAAACTAGATCATGCAAGACGTGAACTTCTCCATAGCTCAGAAACCCTCAAAGACCTGAAGCCCTGAACACGAAGAAGCAGAAACTCTAAGCTCTGAGCCAACATAGTGCGTGTGGAGCTTGTCCCCCGGCTTGGGAAAGGTCACGCCTCGACGGTGCCCCAAACAACCTACGGTTGGGGTTTAGGGTTCAGGGTTTGAGGGGGTTTAGGTTTGGGGCTTTGAGGTTTATGGTTTTGGCTGACAGGCTTGACATCAGCAAGAGTCTGCGTCGAGTGCCCAGCAGGCCTCTACAAGCTGGCACTGCTTCTTGGTAACTTGCAAGAACCCCTGTCCCCTAATCACAACGTATAAAGGGGTAAAGACAAATACGCCACCTCTACCCTGCAATAAACACTGCCTAGTCTCCCCTTCACGCTACACCTTAACTTCAACCCTGAAACTGCCACAAAGCCCACTCCCTCAATCCCTACAGCCCTGACTGCCCTAATCCCTCAAACTGCCCAAATCCGCTGCACGAATCCCCTCCCCAAGCTATGATCAAGCCTAGTAGGCCCCTGTTTATTGGAAAAGCTTCAAACCTAGACCTAAACGTCCGAAGCCTGGATCCTGTCTGGCTTCACAGGCTTGTGAAAGGCATAGGTTAAGGGTTCGGGCTGTGCAAATTGTGCAGATTAGGGATTAGGGTTTAGGGAGGGGTGCGCGGCCCTTTGTTTGGTGTGTGAGTGTGGGATTAGGCTGTGAGCTTAGGAGGGCTTTTGTTCGGAGTTCTTGGGTCATTGTAGAGTGTGATGTAAACCCTAAACCATGCAACCCCGAAGTAACCCTGTCACCCTGGAACCCTGTAACCCTACATCTCCCTAAATGCTGTGAAACCTGGATTCTGAATCCTTGGCTCCCGCACCATCCCCGCAACGAAGGGTCTTGACCTTCAGGACTTATAGGGTCTGGTGGTGACCCGAAACAAAACCAAATCCTGCAAGCCCATCACGATTTAGGGCTTCGTAAGCTTTGGGGTTCAGGGTTCAAGGGGAGCTAAACCCGAACCCTAGAAGCCATAAACTCTGAACCCTCCTTGCACATGGGATCGATGGGCGTGTTTTTCAATTTGAAGGGAACTTTGGGGATATGTGTGCTGACAAGATTGGTTTGGGAATCAGGGGCAGCGCAAAGGTTTTACGGGCTTTAATTTAAAGTTGGCGCCTTCCCACCCCCCGCCCCCCCCCCCAATTGGCAGGTTTGCAATCTTGGAATCCTGGCATCGCTGGAGCTGTGGGATTTCTCAACTCCGCCCCCCAGACTCCACCACGGCTCCTCCCAAGGGTTGTTCGGGGGTTCTTAGAACCCTAAACCCTTAGGGGGCTATTAGGGGGGGGGGGGGGGGTTATTAGGGGTTTAGGGTTTAGGGTCAAGAGCGCGGGGCTCTTGAGGTCCAGCAAACGACATGGCAGCTTGGGTTGGCTTGTGCTTGGCTCTGGCTCGGCTTGTACTCCTGGTACGAACACCGCTTCACCACCAGAGGCCACTTTTCCTCACACTGCAGCACCGAAGTCCATCGGCCAGTCGAGCGGTCCTACCCTACCACAGAAAGGGCGACCACACAACACGCCACAACAACATGCGACCTGTTGCCTGCATTTCTGTGCTGCTTCTGCTTGTGTTCCGATGCCTACGGCATGTCCTGGAACCACAAAAGCCAAAGCCACGGGTGCGTCTCATTCCACACCTTTCATCACCCCTCCTTGAGCCACCTGTCAAGGTAGGCTCACAAGGCGTTTTGGCAATCCAACTGACTGCCATAGGTACCCATGCTCTCCAAGCGGTGGGTCCTCAAGACTGGCCAATGGCCCTATACACCATCTTCTGTCGAACCTTTGGCCTCCTTTCTCACACGGCCAACGTCCAACTTCCACGCCACGGCCCAACAAGCTCGCTCTTCTCGCAAGCCCATTCAGCCCGTTCTGGTAGGTCTCAAGCTTCGCTGTTGCCCACCATGCATTCCCATATAGTGACTGTCCACCGGCTTCTCGACAGCATCTGCACAGCGTCCTCTGCGACACCTGGTCCACATTGCGAAGACCCCAACATCCACGATGCCAGTGGTAGCAATCTCCTCCAGGACCATGGTACAGGACCCCATCGAACGGAACCTGCACCACCGTCGGTGTCGAAGCCGGTAGCATCTCCTGCGTCTGAACCCCAATGTCTCTTCGTACAGGACGTTCAGGAAATAGGGCTGTAGGATCCACGGCAACCACTCGATTGGCCGGAGCACTGCTTGCCCTCGGTCCAACTCCACCAGGTTCGCTCAAACCACCCACACGCACTGAGGTCACCCCATCTCTCACCTGCACTGATGTCGAGGGTCCAGCTTCACGACGCTCTGGAAAATACTTCGCAGCCAAATGACGAAGCCTCTCTTCTTCTTCCAGGCTCCTCGCTTTGGCCAGCAACGCCAACACTTCACGGTGTTCGGCCTTTTCTCCCGATTTCATCGCCTTCAAGCTCACGACTTTCTTCGTAGAACCCTTCAAGCATTCCCATATAGCCACCACAGCTATAACCAGTATCAAGACCACCAGCCACATCTCCCAGTCTGAAGCCAGAGCTTCTTTCAGCTGCACAGAAGTCGTCGCGTCACCCTTAACCCCACACACCATAGAGCACATCGTAGCTAACTTCAACGCCCAATCAGCCTGGAACTTCACCCCTGCTTCTAGCGTCCTGCTGTTGCTACTGCTGACTGCTGCTGTGGGTTCACGACTGCTGTTGACCTCTGCTGCTTCAACACTGCTGTCGACTGCCGTGGTTTCGAACTTGACCTTCTTCTGTCCACGTAGTACACGAAGCTCAGGGGGCCCATCTCGCAAACTCCACTCGTCGAAGACCTCCTGAACTTGTTTTGTCAAAACATCTGCGAGCTGTCCCTGTCCTGGCTGGTGCTCCAACTCGATCTGGCCCGTGGCAATCATCTCCCGGATCCAGTGATGTCGGAGTTTGAGGTGTCTCGTCCTCCACGATCCCTCCCCAGTCAGAACTCCAATCGCAGCTGTGGAATCCACCTTCACGATGGTCCTTGCCGGCTTCAACCCCAAGTCTTCCAACGCCGACCTCACCGCTCGAAGCAAAGCCACCCCATCGGACACCGCGATCACCTCCGCCTCGGCACTCGACAAAGCGGTCAGTGATTGCTTCGAAGCCTTCCAAAGGATCGGATGACCCCTCCAAAAGACAACAGCCCCTGAGTAACTTTGAGCAGCAGTGGGAGCGAAGCTGGCGTCCGTGAACAGGACCAAGTCGTTGGCATGCTCGTGGTCCGGGCCCGGCAAGAAGAACTTCTTGTCGATGGTGCTGTTGAGATAGGCCACCATCTTTTTGCCCATTTTCACAGCCTCCCTTGCATTTCTCGTGACCAACGAGGACATCACTGCCATTGGGAATGCCAAATCCGGCCGCCCACGTTGGGAAGCCCACAACAGCTCTCCACACCGCTGCTGTGCCTCTTTCACCATGCTCGGATCCTGCTCATCCGTAGCGCTCCCTTCTGGGATTTCCCTCGCCATTGGCAGCTTGCTGAAGGACTTGACTTCCCGGCTTCGAACCAACTCCTGAAGGTAGCCCTGCTGACCCACACAGTAGGTCCCATCGTCCAGCATGCTAATCTCCAGGCCCAGAAACCGGACAGGTGGTTTTCCTCGCTCCACCATCTCACAGCCATTGGTCTCCCATTGACTGCCCAACCATCCGAAGAACCCTCGCAAGATGGAATCCGGCCCAGCCGCCAAGACGTCGTCCACATAGAAGACCACCAAGCCCGTCAAAGTCCACGTTCCAGGCTTCTCTTCCTTCAGGACCTTGTAGAGGTTGACGTCCGTCAAGCAGCCTTCCAACTTCACCGGCTTCCCATCATCGTCCTTCCACTTCGCAAGCCTTGCCTTTGAGTTGCGATGGTCCGTCCACCACTTTGGCGATTTCTTGAAACCATAGACTGCAGCGTCCACGACCCACAGCTCCCCCTCCTCGGCCAAGCCAGCTCTGATCGCTGCCCGGGGAGGCTCCATTGCATACCCACGACCCGCTGGTAGTGGTGCAGCCAAGAAGGCGTTCTTCACGTCATCCGTCCCAATGCTCCACTTGTTGGCACTGGCTTCAGCGACCACAATCCGAACTCCATCGATTGTAGCTCCATACAGATCACCCACCTCCAGGCCCTCATTTGCGAAGTTTCCACAAGCCACCGCCCGCACTCGACGTCGGTACTTCCCCTCCTCAGGCCTTGTGGGAGGCTTCACTGTGTACACGAGTTTGGACGGCACCACCACTGAGTTTGGATCGGCCCGGAAACGTCTCGCATCTTCACCCCAAATCTTGTGGATAGCGTTCATGCCCACCATCGAGTCGACCTCCTTGGCCATAGGCTTCTTCCACTTTTCAATCGCCTCACTCGCCTCCTTTGGGTCAACGGTGTGCACAACCTGAAGCACCTCGTCCTCCTTCAAGTCGTTCAGCAACGCTTCAATCCCTGGGGTGTAAAGGCCTTCAGAGGTAGCCTTCCTAAGCATAGGCTCCATCCAGGATTCCTCTGGCTCGCCCAGCTCCTCAAACTCAACCTCCTCAAACAACATCATGTCGTCGACGATGAGCTTGTTCTCCCTCGCAGTTTCCACCCTCATTGGTGCCAAGCGAGGTTCACGATCATCTTGTCCAGGAGGGTCCCTACGTCCCATCCATGGCAACGCCGGCAATGGTGCCTCTTCCACCACTACCCTTCGGTCCCAGTACAGGAGATACTCCACCCTTCCAAGGAACATGTTGTACACCTGGACGACCACCAACTCTTCCCAGTCCAACGTGTTCTCAGGCGTGGGGTCCACCACCGGAAACTCCTGCACATCCATGATGGTGACCAAATGCCTTCGGAATCCGTCCTCCGTGACCATGTAGACCTCAGGCTCAGTCTCCCAGTCTTCCATGCTGTTGTACACCAACATTGGCACCACCTCATCCACGGTGTCATCCACGGGCAGAATCTCTCTCCACTGTCCACGAAAAGCGTCAATCACCTCTTGCCCGCTGTGAACGTCCGCTTCCCATCGTTCGTACTCATCCTCTTGAAGCCTCACAAACCTGGTGATCAGTTCCATTCTTCGATTCACCGGCTGAAGTGGTAAGGCGTGAGGATTCGGTCCCGTGAACTTGTTCAAGCGAACCGAACTGCTGGGATCTCTCGGTTCCTGATCTCTCGATCTAGACCTCTCCCTTGGATTCACCGTGAAGGTGGTATTGTTGGACATGACTGCTCCTGCTCTCGCTGGACCTGCAGGAACCGTAGAAGCTGCCCCCCGTGGTGGCAGTTCTTGCAACGCTCGAGTCATCTCGGTCTCGTGGATGTACTCCTCCCGCGTGGCCTCAACCCAGCTCACGTAGAGATACTTGGTGTCTCGCCTAGACTCCACATAGTACCCAAAGATTGCCGAAGTACCACCGGGGCCATTCCACACCATGGTGACCGTCGCCATGTAGATCAACCGATACCGAGGTGATCCAATCACCTGCTCGGTGACTCTCCTCTCCAGCACCGGCTCAGAATCCTCCGACAAGATGAGCTCCAAGCGATCCTTTTGCTTCCAGAACTGATAGGCCAGATCCTCCTTCCTAGCAGCCTGGAACACTTGCCTTTCAGTCGGCAATGAGTCCATTCGCCAATTCACCGTGAACGGCTCAACCTCATGCCCTTCCAAGTACGCTGCCAGGACGTTGACGTCAGTAGTCATTCGCATTGGTCTCAACCGAACCTGCTGCTGCCCGTCACCACCAGACCCAGTAGCATGTTGAGGTACTTGGAAGCCACGTTGATCTCCCGAATCGCCAGTCGTCTCCTCATCCAGGACTTCCTCCGCTGTGACGAAGCCCAAATCATTCAGCACCTCCTGCTCCTCACTCTTCACTCGGTGAAAGTCCCTGATGGAGTATGCTGCCACCACTAGCCGATTGCCTTCCCACTCCTGGGTAGCGTGCCACTTCCTCGGAAGAAACACAATTGGTTGTCTCCCACCACCATCGTCCACAAACTCCTTGATGTGGCCCAACTTCTCCTTCAGCTTCACTGGGGTTTCACCTTCGGGCACTCCTTCAACCCACAAACCTCCCTTTGTGAACTGAGAAATTGGCACCAGGTACGATGGCTGATACTTGGAATTGTGGGAATCCCGATGCATCACCGTCTTCGAGTTCTTGAAGATCACGAAGGAATTCCACCTGCTGTCCAAGTGAGCAGTGTGGTTCTCGATGAAGCGATTGATCACCCTGGTGACATACGGGAACTTCCGGGTGTTGGCTCGAAGACCACCAATGCCCCCCCGGATGAACGCCCCCGACGACCAGGCCTTCTCTTCCTCCATATCCTCACCTGGCCTTTCTTCGCACTTTCGAGGTGGAGGATCTCCTGGAAGTAGCTCGAACAGCTCCTCAACGATCTCCGACGTGATCTCCCACTCCTCGTACAAGACCTCGCGAGCAAACGCTTCAGCCTCCGAAACAGCATCGCCACCATGCTGCTCTACTTCTTTCAACTCGCCAGACACTGCACGGGCCATACGCGGTGGACCCTTTCCAGTCAGGCGACGTCGCACAGAACCGTCCCCTCCTCGGCACGGCTCATCCCCTTCATGGGGCGCTAAGGACTCGAAGACACCATCTCCAGGTTCGACTTCAGGAGGTCCCGGATCCACAAGGGCTGCCTTTGGCTTCACGTTCTTGGTATGCAAAAACGAGTCCTCTGCATACACCAGGTGGCCATCATCCACCGAGTTGCTCAAGCCCAGGTACACTCCCTCGACCCATCTAGGCTCAAACTCCCTTCGAACCGTTTTCCCTCCTGAGGCAAAAGGTCTCCGCTTCACCATCACCTTAGCTCCAAACGTCGTTGCCAGCTTTGACACCTGTGACAACGCTTTGGCCCTTTGTTGTGCCGCCACTGCTTCAGCTGCACATGGCCAGAACTTCAGGTCCAACCTCGCTGATGCCAAGGCTGTCCTAGCTCTTGATGGCTGCCTCAGCGCCACCATTTCCCTGAGGTATTCCGGGCACACTGGTAGTCACCCGAATCGCTTGACCATGCAGCCATTGCACCAAGCTTGTTGGTGAACTGTGCTGCCTTGTCCGAGTGGAAACGAAGAACAGGAAGGTTCAGGTTCCTGAGGTAGAGGACAATTCCCTGCACCACACTGGCCACAGTGCTTCCCTTGATGTCGGCCAGTCCATGTGCAAACAAGAGATTGGCTGCCTTCGGCGCCTTCACATCCTCCGGAATTTCTCTTGGCCTAGTCCCAACCACTATCTCCTTATCAGGGTCTTCAGCCTGCTCTGGATCAGGTACAGGACCATCATCAAGTAGATCCGGCTCGTAGTCATCCCAGTCGATCCCCTCCTCTTCGACCAAACCAACACCACCTCCTTCGTCTTCGGCAAACGGATCTGCTTCACCCTCAGGCATCTCCACCTCAGGGTCATCCGCAGTCTCCTCCAGCTCGTTGGTGATGTAGGACTCCGGCAGAGTGTACTTCGCGACCAGCATGTAGCGAAGATTGCGGTTTCGCTCTTGACGCCCCCTTCCATGTGGGTTTGCCCCCAAGGTGCGGAAGGGGCCAGCGATATCGATGTTCAGGACAAACAAACTCGGGTGGGATACTCGCCGGTGCTGATGTCCTGTCGCACCGTACGTGGTGCATTGCAAGCAGTCTCTTCGTGCCGGGTAGTGACCCGCTTTGACGTGGTCTCGCCACTGCTCCTGCGACATTGCTCTGAGGGTCGCAGGGTCCACGACAAAGTCACCCCGGGACACCGCCTCCAACACCACTCTCTTCAAGCCTGAGGCCAAACCACCATCTGAGACTTCTCTTCCCATTGGCTCCCCAGGTTGCACCCGCTTGTCCTTCATGACCTCCATGTTGTAGTTGGTGATGATCTCGGTGGGCCTCGTCACTGCCAATCCAAGTGCTCCTTGGTCACAAAGCACCCGGTCCATTGCAGTCGCCACCAAGAACCTTTCCCCCAACCTCACTTGCTGCTGCCCATAGCTGTACTCACCCCAGTTCAGGTTTCGCTCTGGTCCCGACCACACAAAACCAGTCTTCTCCTCAGGGTGCTTCGACGCTAGCCTCGCCAAGCAGTACAGCAACTTCACCTGGGCAGACTTCACGAAGACGGCCTCATCCTGAGCAGGCCCATGTGCCCCACCGGCCACAATGCATTTCAGCTTGCCCTTGACCGCAGCCCATAGCAAGGCCTGGTAGACATCCTGCTCAATGTTACCAGCCACCTTCAACACCATACGTCCCTCCTGCTCCAAGACCTTCAGGAAGCCATCCTCGTTCTCATGGGCAGGAAGATGCAGGATCCACTCGGGCGCCTGCAAGAAGGACTTCTTGACTCGTCGAGGAAGTGGAAGAGCCTTCAGGTAGTCCCAGCCTTTTGCTAGGTTCAGCTCCACACACAGCCTTGTCCTCAAAGCCTCAGGTAGCTCCCCAAACACAGGCCCCATCAACGCCTTCCAGAGAGCATTCCTCGATCCTGAAGCCACGTAGTCGTCGAGATGCGTAGTCCACGGTGCAGTGTTAGCGCCCACCTTCAGGGCCTCCAACTTCATCTGCAAGGTTTGCACCTCATCCCGAAACTCTTGAAGCTTGGCGTTTTCCACCTGCTCAATGATCTTGTCCGCCTCTGCCATGGTGAGCTCCGGACATCCAGCCTTCACGCTGGTTCGCAGCACCCCAAGTGTTGGGTGCACAATCTTCAAGCCCTTTCGTCCCCAAGATATCTCGCAACCAGCACGAACGAGGTCTCCCATGGGCAACAAAGGCTGAGTCGTTGTAGACGGTGTGAGTATAGATCCCGCTGGCGTCTGGTAGAGCTGAGTCCTCTCGTTGTTGGCCAGCACCACACTCACCTGGTTTGCATCCTGAAGCTCATGAGGATCTCGAGGTTGTCGAAGAATGTTCGTAGCCCCAGAGTCAATGAGCACCGTTGGCACATCCAGCTCTGCCTTGAACATCCGAGGATCTCCTCCACGAGGTCGCACCACCACGTCTTCAACCCTCAAGGCTCTCAACCGAAGCTCATCCAGCTGCCTCTGGATCGATGCCAATCCTGGATGTCCACCTCCAGCTCCTTCTCCCACCAAAGACCTCAGAGCTTGCACTGCATCAGTCATTGCAGACTGGAGCTCAGGGTTGGGACTCGACGCTGAGGTTGTAGTGGACATCGGCGATGTCGGCTGTGGCTCAGGTTCCGACACCATGCTTCTAGCTGCAGGCTCCTCCTTCGCCCGGCTCTGTTGGCTGTGGCCTCCACCACCGCCCTTTCCACCAGTAGAACTCGAAGGTCTCGACGCCAAGGCCTTCGTTGGACAATCCGCCGCTATGTGTCCTTCACCTCCACATTCAAGGCACCGCCCACGCTTGGAGATCCCTTCGAAGGAGTGCTTGAAGCGACACGTTTTCCCTCGGCGACATCCTTCAGGACTTTTGGCGAACCACGGACAGATCTTCTGCTCGCCGTCCTTCCCTTTTCCAAAGGCTTCTTTTCCTTTGCCCTTTCCTTTGTCTCGCTCTCTTTCCTTGCCCTTGCCCTTGTCCCGATCCTTGTCCTTGTCGCGGTCTGTAGCCCCATCCTCAACCTGCATAGGCTTGGCCTTGGGCTCTGCACCACGACTACTTCCCATCACCATCACACCTGCCAGCGTCTCCATCTCCGCCTTGAGATGCTGCTGGTACTGCATGACAGTGGCCAACGTAGGCGACGTGTCGACCATCAACGTGTTCTTGACCAGGGATGTCCTGAATGCAGCGTCTGCATTCTTCTGCAGCACGCCTGCCACGATCACCGACAGCCCTCTAGCCAAGATCATCGGATCTGGGCAAGTGACAGCGATACCTTGAGCTCGCTGCATCCATCTCTCCCACTGACGCAAGGCCCGCACTGCCTGCTCTGCATCTGCTGCCTTGGTAGTCTCCGTCAACGACTTCAGGAGGTGCAGCTTCTCCGACTCGCCCCCCGGGCAGTACTGAACATACAGCCGGTAGACGATCTTCACCGCACTGCGAGTGCACTGCCTCGCCACCAAGTCCCTCCGGACTTCCGGTGCCAATGCTGCCAGCAACATCCCAGCAGCTCGGGCATTGACACGAGCGTACCGCCCGTCGTCCAAATCCATTCCAGAGGGCCCTTGCATAGCCAACCTCTGGTAGGGCGTACTTGCCACCCACTTCGCGTAGTGCAACGAGACCTCACTCTTGACGGCCTCCCACCAAGCACCACTTCCATCACTGAGGTCTCGCATCGGCCCGTCAATCAGCTCCATCCAGTCTTGAATGACGACCGGGCTATCCTCAGCGCCAGGAGGATCCAATGCCGGCAAGGCTGCAATCCCAGGCTTCACCTGCTCCGGCTGACCCACCTTATGTTCAGCTGTGCCTGCTGGAGCTGCTGGATACCTGCGGCCAGCATTCCAACCAGTCCCGGCTGATCTCCGATCCCTCCACCAAACGAGGAACCACCCACATTTCCAGCCCCAGAACCAGCCGACTGATTCGGGCCACGAGTTGCACTCCTTGGCAACTCCCCTGCACTTTGCGGTCCACCTCCATACGCTTGAGGACCTCCAGGTGCTTGAGGAGCTCCAGGAACTTGGCCAACTCCCGACACACCACCACTTCCAATCTGCTGGTGCCCTCCAGGTAGCTGAAAACCTTGTGGAACTTGAGGAACGCCAGGTAGGTGAGGACCATGTGGACCACGTGGACCTCCCGTAACGCCAGGTAGCTGAGGACCTTGTAGACCTCCCGAACCACCATGTAGCTGAGGCCCTTGTAGACCTCCCGAAACACCAGGTAGCTGAGGACCTTGTGGACCTCCCGAACCACCAGGAAGCTGAGGACCTTGTAGACCTCCCGAAACACCAGGTAGCTGAGGAGGACCTCCCAAACCACCAAGAAGCTGAGGCCCTTGTGAACCTCCCGAAACTCCATGTAGCTGAGGACCTTGAGGAACTTGAGGAACGCCAGCTCCAGAAAGACCACCTTGTGCTCGAGATGTCCCGTGAAGTGAGCTACCTCCTATGAGGTACTCCGTGAAGTGGATCATCCCTTGGCACCTGAGGACCTCCTGGAACTCGACCAACTCCCTGCTCGGCCTCGCCCCCAGACTGTCTCCCAAAACCAGCATTCATCAGCTCTTGTACCTGTCGTCGCAAAGCCACCACCTCGGTCTGCACCTGGTCTCTGCGATCCCTCATGTACTGTCCCAGCTGACGTTGCACTTCAACCCGAATTTCTGACGACCCCGTAGACCCTTGCGACGTTTGTTCTCCATGAAGTAGAGGTCCACGAGAAGGCCAACTGTTCATTCTCTCCACCGCCCTCTGGTCAAACAACGCGGAGTGACCCCCACCTTCCACGTGCTGGGTCATCACCTGGAGCTCTTCCGGCGGGGAGAAATTCCAAGGCGATTGCCTGCCGACTGCGGTGTTGCTGCTACGGCTGCTGCTCTGCTGCTGTGGCTGCGGGGCGTTCCCGGGGCCTGATTGGGTGTTAGTCCTAAAGACCCTAACATCCTATCCCCTAAACCACCACCACCAGTCGTCGTCGCTCGCAGAAAGTCCGTCAGCCTTGTCATCCATCCATATGCGCCCGTTCCAGTCTGGACATACCTCATCTCCAGCCCAGTTGTACGCGACGCAGCTGTCGGCGAACCAGCATTCGCAGTGCCTTCCATGGCGGTCTGCACCATCTGCACTGCACCAAATCTTTCGGCTGCCACTGCAGTCTCCAAGCCACCATTGCTGGACTCCAAAACCCTATGTTGCTCCACCACTGGCCAGTTGTCGTTGACCTGCTCCATCTCCAGGCCACCAGTAACACCAGGGTCTCCACTGCCCAGCACACCACTATTTGTCTGCCCATCGGCAACAGCAGGTGTACTCAGGTCTCCACCCTGAACCGGTCCCACAACAACTGCACCAGTCCCAATTGCACCAGCACCATCTGTACCAGCACCAACTGCACCAGTACTATCTGTACCAGCACCAACTGTCAAAGATCCGTAGTTCGGCCCAGCTGTCTCACCAACCAGCGTAGGGGAACTCAACAATCCAGCGGTTGCGCCCAGGCCGCTTGGGCTCATAACCTCAAGAGCGCGGGGCTCTTGAGGTCCAGCAAACGACATGGCAGCTTGGAGGCTTGTGCTTGTGCTTGGCTCTTGTCTCTGTGGCTCAGCTTGTACTCCTGGTACGAACACCGCTTCACCACCAGAGGCCACTTTTCCTCACACTGCAGCACCGAAGTCCATCGGCCAGTCGAGCGGTCCTACCCTACCACAGAAAGGGCGACCACACAACACGCCACAACAACATGCGACCTGTTGCCTGCATGTCTGTGCTGCTTCTGCTTGTGTTCCGATGCCTACGGCATGTCCTGGAACCACAAAAGCCAAAGCCACGGGTGCGTCTCATTCCACACCTTTCATCATAGGGTTTAGGGCAACCCCTGTCCGGCCTCAACCATGGCTCTGGCGAGGCTCTTGTGCTTCGCAGTTGGCTGCCGAAGCTTCAATGGGATTTAGGGTTTAGGGTTTAGGGGTTAGGAGTCTTTAGGGGTGGTTTGGGGGTTGATTTGGAATTTTTAAGGTGGGGGCGTTTTGGTTTTAAGGCTTGTAGGGTTTGCTCTTGTTGGGCCGTTGAGGGTCTCCAGGTTTAGAGTTCAGGGCTTTCGGTCGGCGTAGGACTCAGGGATGTTTAGGGCTCTAAAGCCGAAGGCCGCTGGGATGTTTAGGGTTGGATGCATATCTCCCAGGATCCGACAGCTCTGCGGACGACACACAGGCTCAGGATCGCAAGAACCGCAGACTCGCAGAAAGACTCGGTGTTTTGTGTTTGTGTTGTTCTGGGTGTTGGGGTTTTGTGTTAGGGTTTAGGCTGACGGGGGTGCGAATCCTCTCAGTTAGGGACAGTCTTCAGGCTCGGGTGCAGGTTCCGATTCGTAAGCCCCAGCAGGGTTTAGGGTTGAGGGCTTAGGGTTTGTGGTTTAGGGCTTAGGGTTTAGGGTTTAGGGTACGTTCTCCTTTATGTGTATCTAGTCAGGTCTATAAGCGATCCGAACCCAAGAGAGTGGAATGAGAAAGTGGGTACTGCTGGGTGTCCTTGTGAGACTTTCGCTGTCATTTTCGGGGGATATTTTAGGCCCTAGGCCCCACTGGGACCACCCTCACGACCAGCAGTCCATGACGGGCCGGGGATCAGGTTTAGGGCGTGGGGGGTACGAGTTCCGGGTTGCCTTGTCACCACTCTTGAGCAGACCTCGGGACAGCTCGAGCTTCGAAATTGGCTGACCTCCCGGTTTTGATGACAGGGGTTTAGGGTTTAGGGTTTAGGGGTACGGGTCACCCCCACCAACAAGAAAATGGACCCTTGTTTGGTAGCAAAACCAATGAGGTCGGCTTTGGACCGGTGCGGTTGTGTCGGAGAAGCCGTCTTGGCCCATCCGCACGCCTCGTGAGACACTGAGCCAAGCAGAGAGGACTCGTAGGGCTTTCTTTTGGATGTTCCCCCCTATTTTAGCAATCCCTATAACAATGCCCACCAAGGACTGATAGTCTTGGGGTTAAATAGCAAGGCCCGGGCAATTAAAAAATTAAAAAAAAAACAACTCAAAATCAGCATCACTATCACTAACTTCCATGTGCTGATCGCTCCATTTTCGTCGGGCGCTGCCGAAACGTCGGTCGTGTTACAAGTGATCCCCTCTCTCCGACGTGAGTTGTCGTTCTGCTGCAGCCTTGGCACGAAGGCATCTGAAAACTCAACCATCTCAATATGAATGCTGACATGCACTCACTTGCACGACATTTTTTAATCACCAACTGGAAACGGTACTCTGAAGACACGCGTCGGTCTACTTCTGAACTTGGCACGTCAGCCAGAAGAGCCGGCGGAGCAATTCTGGTGTAAAAGACTGTCTGTCAGTCTGTGAAACATGCTGATTCAGCAACGAGCAAACACCGACGGCGTGGCTGATTCTCAGCTGCCGTCCCTGGTTCTATTCGGTCTGTCTGACAGTCGGACCAAAATATTACAGCAACACCCAGCCACCTTCTCCGTCCTCAGCACATTGAACATCGGCCAAGGCGGTCAAGGGCAAGGCGGTCTGCGATTCCACTTCGAGTGTGCCGAGGAAGTAGACGTGCCGAATACCATCGCTGAAATCTTGGATGTGTCGAATAGAACTAGGACTGCACATTCACTGCTTCAGGAAGAACTGTTTTCAAAAACAGAAGCAAAAGCTGCTGCTTCACCAAGGGGCAATTTCGGTCTATGTGCTGCAGTCGAATCTGATGCTGCCGCACAGACGGGTGTGCGCAGCACGCGAAGTCTGCCAGCCATATGGAGCCATCGGGCGAACTCCAGGTCCCCTGCATTCCATACGCTATGTTGCCTTTTCCTTAGCCAGCACAAGACTCAGGCAAGCCAAACAAGCATACCAACACAACAGCAGAAAACTGTAAATTCAAGCGGGCTGCTGGTCGTCCTCTTAAAGCCCACCCGCCAATCTGCAAACAAGAACAACATCTCCACGCGGGTGCTGTGCTCCCAACGGTACACACCCACACGAGTCGGCATGCTTGCAGTCGGCCCTACGGTCTGGCAGCCCTCGTTGCCGAATCAGCTGCGGCGGGCGGGGTCATCAAGGTTTAACATGGCCAGACTCGAAATGCAAAACTTTCAGTATCTCTCTGGTCTGTAAGCATGTGTTTCGGGCTGGGCCGCCAGCCACCATTTTCCCACTCATCCATCACTGCCTGTGAACAATGAATTGCAAATGACACACACACACACACACCGCAGGCTTCCTGACTGACTCTGACACGGCCTTGACGGACTTCAGCTGCGATCGCGACCTTGACTTTAAACAGTCGAGCAACAGCAAAATCTGAGGGACAAACAAACTCAAAACTAGTAGCTCGGCCTGTAACAGTGAAAACTAGGCGTAGTGTTAGTCGTTCCTGCCCCCGCCCTGTAACAGTCAAAACTAGGCGTAGTGTTAGGTCCTCTATATATTATAACTGTATTCGGATCATTAACTGTTACAGACTGGGGGCAGTAAGCACAGAACTGCCAGGGGACTCAGAGACGCATGTCACGTCGTCTTCTCACTCAGTCTGAGTCTTTCGCGCCTTCTGACGTCGTTGCTCCGCTTCAAGCAACGGGCGTCTGCCGTCGTTCTAAGTTGGGCACTGCCCCCGCCCTGTAACTGTAACAGTCAAAACTAGGCGTAGTGTTAGGTCGGTCCTCTATCTATCTGTATTCTGATCATTATTATTATTATTCAACGGTTACAGAGTGGGGGCAGTAAGCACAAAACTGCCGGGGGACTCAGAGACTCATGTCACGTCGTCTTCTCACTCAGTCTGAGTCTTTCGTGCTTTCCGACGTCGTTCCTCCTCCTCCTGGTGCTCTCGGCGGAATCTCTGGAGGTCCTCGATGCTGTCGTCGAGCTGCTTCTCATAGCGCAACCTCCTGATTGCAGGGGTTACCAATGACGTGACTGCGAGCTCCTCTCTATTAGACAAACAAACCCTGGATCATAATCGGAAACCTAAACACTCGAACCCCTAAACCCAAAACAACCCTAATAATCCCTAGGACTCAGACCCTAAGATGGTTTTGAACAGTTACAGCATCTGGCCTCGCATCGTGCGCAGCCTCGACCATCGTTCTAACGTCCTCGTACTGGTCCCCGGCTACGGTCAGCTCAAGCAGCTGATCCTTGTGATGTCGGCAGGCGCTCAAGAATGCGTTCACCGAAGACCTCGGACCGGAGAGGTTCCAGTAGGCTCCGAACCAGCTGTCCTCGTTCTGCACATGGGACAGCTGTGCCCCTGTGCCTGTGTCTCCTCTGACCACGGTCTCCATGGTAATCCCGAACCGTCGAACACTGGCACGGGTGGAGGCACCGTCGGTCTTGAAGTAAACACACGACAGAAGCTTCTCGGGCACCGGCCAAAGCACGTACGACACAACGGCCTCATTGGCGTCGGTCTGGCTTGGTCGCCCTCGGTCTTCTGTGACAGTGACGAGCTCATTCGGCCGCATCGACCTTTTTGTATTCTTGGTGACGTAGGAGATGATGCTTTCATCGGTCTCTCCGTTCTGCAACCTCAGCAGGTACACAAAGATGCAAGGCTTGGGCTCGTTCTCTCTGTCGGTCTCGGTCTCGGTCTCGACCACGGCTTTCGGCCTCTCCGCTTCGGACACGACGTCAGCCTTGAGGTCGGTCTTCCGTGCAAGGACGCTGGCAAACATCGGGTGACACAGGTGTACGGTCTGGGGGCCAACTGATTCGTCGGTCTTTCCGGTAGCAACGATCGTGCGGCACAACATCGCGGGCTTCCCGAACTTCAGCACCCCTTCCGAAAATGCTTTGAACTTTTCTTCGGCCTGCTCGCTCAGCGTCAACCTGACGCACGCCATCTCCAACTTCTTTCGGACTTGAGGAAGCTTGGCCCCTTCCATGAGCACCGGGTCTTCGGTCTTGTCGCTCGGGGTGAAGCCTGCCTGTCGGCCTGCACGATGAATTGAGTCCTTGGCATTGGATGGGTTGCAGGCGGGTCTAGCG
Source organism: Symbiodinium natans (assembly GCA_905221605.1). NCBI lineage: Eukaryota > Dinophyceae > Suessiales > Symbiodiniaceae > Symbiodinium > Symbiodinium natans. The sequence continues at coordinate 470,534 of CAJNDS010002323.1, forward strand.
GGATGCCATGGTGTACAACATGACAAGTCCTGCGGGAAATGATGCTAACTCAGACCCAGCGGCCATGACCGCGTTCAACTCCGAGTCGTGCAAGCGACACGGGCTGATTCGCAAACTCTCGATCTTGTTGGGAGCCAGCTGTTGGGCCTGCAAGCACACGAGTGCTATCATGTCTCACTGCGGACGTATTGAATTGGGTTCAGCTGTGAAGCCTGGATGGTCAAGTAGTAGCTCATCGTTGAGCTTGGCGCGAAGACCGGGTGAAAAAACAAACTTACCAAAACGACTTCGAGCAACAGTCTGGACGTGCGAACTTGTCACTCTAAGATTCTGATGCTGCGAGTGACCACCACTGGCCTGCAAAGATCCTGGACCTTGGCGCTTCACACTGCATTTTTTACACAGTGGAGCCTCGGTCATGACTTGTCGTGCCCGGGAAAATATGACGAAGACAGCCGCAGCCACTAGACAATGTTAATTCAGGGCTCATTCTCACAGGCCAGGAGAGCTAGGGTGGTTATTATACGCTGAAATTTGCAATTGACTGAATTCTGAATTATTGAATGGGCTGCAAGGCAAGCGTGCCTTCCGAGCTGCACGCTGCTCCCTTTCGATGGTTTGCTTAAATCAATTGGCCCTGTCCCTCGGACTCGACGCGGTGTGACGGTCTAGGACCAGGAGTCAAAAAGTTAAAGGCATCCGGCAGAAAGGCCTAGGGTTTTTGAAACAGCCGTCTAGCCATGCTCCACGGGGCATTGTTAGGGTTTAAGGGTCTAGGGTTTCGGTTTGGGGCTGCTGTGGGGGTTTACTTCGGGACCGGGTCGGCGGTTTGTGACTCAATTTGCTTGTTGGCCCTAGGACTCTGCGCCGGAGCTGTCGTTCTCTGCTCCCGACTCGGCCTCTGCCCCCTCTTCAGCTTCGTCGGGCTCAGCATCATCACCGATGACCTCCTGCCACTCCTCTTACACGCAATGTTCATTGCTGACGAATCTGAACCTTCAAGTTGAGTAAGTCTCGCGCCTTTGCGAAGCCCTCGTCGGTCAGTGCGCCGCCCTCTTTCGTCATGGCCAGCCTGAGTATGACTTGGTGCCTACGATGACAGCCACAGTCGAGCAGCATGAGTCTTGTGTGAGCCGAGCCACATCATCAGTAGAGGGAGCCTCTCCCGCACCAGCCACTCTCGATGCGCGTCGTTCTTGGCAATCGCAGCGTACACTGCGCCCTTTCGGGCGGCTTCCAACGCCAGGCCCCCGTCTCCGGGGCAGAGATCCAGGACTGCTCTGGCAGAAACCTGGGCGCGACAACCGGCGCAAAAAAAATGTCATCAATTGCCAATTCTTACCTGGACACGCGACTTGCGACCATGGTGCGGAGTGCAGGATTTCGGCCAGGAGTTCCGGGGCGTCTGCGTGCCAAAAAAGAGGTGTAGCGTCCCCCTGCATGCCCAGCTTCTTCCGGATCTTCTCCAAGCGCCGGCCCAATCTCTTGCTTTCGGGCTTCGTTCCCTCAGAAAGCCATTCCCATGACATGAATCTCAACGCTTAAACAGACACAGGTCTTCTCATGGCCAACGATTCCGATGCACAACGCCCCTGTTCTCTTGCAAGTCGCCCCTGTGTCGTGCATCGACGGGATGATGGCCTTCTTGGTTTCCGGGGACACAAAGGTCAAGCCCTGAATTGGCTGCACGGGCACGTTCGAGATGACCTCCGAGTTCGTTCTGCCCTCGCCGAGCGTTCGGTCCTTCACCTGCCAACAATTTGAGGCATGACCTGGGCCTGGTTCAGTGAAAGCCGTCCAAAAAACATGGTGGCCTGCGTCAGGCGTCTCCACTGGAGCTTGGGTGAAATGAAGAAGATGCGCTCCGTCTGCTTCATGGACCCTGGCGCGGCGAAGTGAAATGTGATGACAGTACGAAGAACTTTCTTACGATTATGACTGGACAGCGACGCTGACAATTCGAGCCG
>CAJNDS010002323.1:477500-492784 GCA_905221605.1 Symbiodinium natans
CGTACTGTCGGAGGACGCCGACCATGATGCCCAGAGCCATCTCCTCTCCCCAAATGATGCGGATTTCCTCTTCGTCCGGGTAAGTGTTCAGGGAGGTATCGGCAACCACGACACCAATCTCCGCGCTGGCCAGGGACGCGTCGGCTACGATCTGGGACTTGGAAACGGTCCTCACAGCCTCCCAATTTAAGGATGTCGCCGCTGTGGAGAATGACAACCAGAACAGGCTCCTAAGAAATGTCACTCAGACTTGCTGACACGGATGAAGTATTGTTGTTTTAATACATGCTTGAAAACTTACTTTGGAACAAGCAGCCCGCCGGCCATGAGCTGGCCCTTGTCGGACGATGCAATGGACGCGAACTGATTAGGCAGCACCGGCGCAATCGATGCGTTGCCGGCTTGGCCCGGCCTCGTCAAGTCCTGTCGGGGATTTACACAATTTTATCATCTGAGGTTCCACAAACACAGCGCAGGCCTCTTGTCCAATGCAACCCTCCGATCTTTTCTGTCTGCCGTGACCCCGTGGCGCGCCCCTCTATCTGTCTCAAACTTTTCTGCACAAAGGGACTCGTCCGACAGCTTGCACAGACTGGGCACACATACACCACGAGTGCTTGACTCCTAAATTACGTAACTAGTCTTCAGTCGTTCCGGGTTCCGGAATCCGGACTGTGCTGCGTTGGACGAGTATCGTTCTACACTGCAAACTATACAATGCAGCAATTACGGCCTCGCTGGCTCTTCTATCTGGCAATTCTTGTACAGCCAATCCCAAACATTATCCGGCGTGATCAGCTTGGAGCCTTTCGGCGGCGGATAGGACTTGGTCACTTTCCATTTCCAGTCCGGTCGGCCAGCAACCTCGGCCAGAAGTGCAGCCAAACTGCGAAACTTCTTCACGAAGGGCTCCGTCAGGTACAAGGACCTATCAGGCAAGCTTTGGTTGCTCAGTCAGAATCCGATACAACTCGCAAGAAACAATATTATTAACAAGTACAAATTCTAATAAAAGTACAAACTCGTACCGCTGCTGCCAAAATGCTGCTTCACCACGGTCTCCGGACGGGGTCGCCAAGCGACGTGCCTGGACTTTGTCAAGTCCGTGTCCTCTGCGACGATCTTGCCCACGAGCATGGCGTGAGCCGCTCGCCAGTCGGGCTTCTCCAGCTTCTTGCCCGTGACGATGATGTCGGCCTTGTGCAAATCATCGGTCCGACGCTGGCCAGGCATCTCGGATATGCCTTTGGCACCGATGTAGCACGTCGCCTTGTCAAATCGTCGGGCAGGACCTCGGGCAGCATGCTTGGCCATCTCGTCGTGGAGGCGTTGCTCTCGGGCAGTGGCACACTTCTTCGTGAAGGTCTTCAGGGGCGCCGTCGTGCTTCCCCGCAGGCCTTGCCTGCGGGTTTCCCTCGCCTCCGCAATCTTATGCTCACGCTTCTCCGCAAAAGCTTGCTTCAAATCTTCATGCCTTTCGGTCCACACGGATGCCACATCTGCCGGACCAGGCATGGACGCGCCGAACATGGTCTTCGATCTGGAAGGCCTGTCGGACTCGGCAGCAAGCCTATCCAAAGCTGCACGCTGCTTTTTGCGGAGGCTGGCTTCGGTCTGGCCCCGGTCTGCCTTTCGCTTCTTGGCGACTCCTCGGGCTAAGGTCCCAAGCTCCGAGCCGTACGCACCACGGGGCTTGCCAAAAAACTCCACGTACAAGCCCGCGGCTTGACGAAAGAGCGGTCGGGCAGCGGCCACGTCCGAGATCTCGGACACCTGCAATCTGTCTCCTGCACAGCCGTCAGCGCAGGGCGCAATATAGGGCTGAGGCGAAGTTACAATTACAACCAGACAGAATCAAAAAGAAACACGTGTTCGCGCTGTTCTCGTGCCGAGCTGCGCAGGCGCCAGATAGACTGCTGAGACACCCGCGACGCGTCTTGTCGTTCTAGCTCGCTGAATTGCGACTCCACGCCTTGCGTGGAATTCACTGCAGCCGCCTGAAACCGGACCAAAGGGATCCTGAGACAAGCATGGCCACTGGGGGTCTATTTATTATTAATTAAATACTACATCGGGCAACCACCCTAAAGTCCATTTAAACCCTAACCCTAAAACCCAATAATGCAGTTAGACGTGTTGCAAAGCGGTCACAGGGCGATTCCGTCGGCTTTTCTTTCATCGTTCCAGGACAGACCGCCAACTTTCCAAGTTGTCGCCTAACTTTCGCCACGTGTAGACGAGTGAGTCCTGGGCAGAAGCTCTTTCAACATCCCATGTGGTACTCTGAAATCTGAAGGGTTCGTGACTTTAAATTAAGGACCGGTCCTTCAGCTCCAGGAATTGCTTGAGGGCATCGTCCTCGCCAACCCTCAAAACGACCGCCAGTCTGCGAATCTTTCCTTCGAGCGACTGTACCCTGGCACTTCGGGCGGCTTTATCTGCTGGGGTCTTGCCAAACTTCTGCAGCGCAGCCCACTGCCCGATGTTCAGGCCCTCCATCTGCAGCATGATCTCCTGTGACGGAAACTCGCTGAGGACGCCGGAGCGTACGGTCTTGGCCTCACTCACAGTTCAGAAACCAAACACACTGCGCTTCAAACTCCCTGAAAACTCGTTCAAAGTCTACCGAAAAAAAACAAATCTGTTGGAGGCTGGGCGCCCATGCTGCAACCCTGGCGTGACAGTCCCGAATCGCATCTTGCAAACCCTCCGGCATGAACTCCTTGCGGGCCTCTTTCATCTGGTCGATGACAACCTGCGTCCATGTATGCTTGTTGTCGGCCCGCCAGATGTTGCCTTCTTCAAAAAGAGTCGCCAGCATCTGCAGAAATTCTTCGACCAGAGACGCCAATGTCGAGGGATCAGTGCCTTCGGCCTCTATACTCCGGGTAAAATCCAGAACAAGTTCCTCCCCGTCACACACAGCTGCTGTGGCTGCCACCGTCTTGAAGTTGAGCATCTGCAGCTTGTCGGTTGCCCAGTCTCGCAGCGCTGGGGTTTTCCCGGAGGTCTGTCTTTTCCTCAGCGCCACCATCAACGCAAGTAGCTGAAGAAGCAACCGTCGTTCTGGAGCAACTTGGCTGGAGAACCGCGCCTTCCCATACCTTAGTTGAATCAAGGCTTCGGTGTAAGTTCTTACTGTTCGGACGTAGGGTTTGATTAGTACTCGAAAAGTGATGGCGCGCGAACAAGCTGCTGCAAAGACAGCATCAGAGGCATCTTTCGGTCCGGCCTCTTCTCGGTCTCTTCCTGAGCTTTTCGGGCCAATTCGAAGGACGTTCTGAAAGCCTGGCAATGTGTCAGCTCCTTGGCAACGGACATCGGCCCACTCACGAACTTCTCTTTGAACGCTCGGAGCACCTCGTCGGCCTCAGTCGCATGCTTCATCGTGTTGATGACGGCGTGTCCCCGGTCTCGCACAATGGCAATCAGACCCGGGAACACCGTGTCCAGCTCGCGGCATGCCAGTTGAGCGTAGGCCGCACCATCTGCGCACTGCGCCTGCACACTGCGAGAGAACTGAAACGCGCTGGCCTCGTCCTTAACGCCTCGGACATCGTTCAAGGCGCCCGCTCCGCGAGTAAAAAAGATGTCTATTGCCTTGCGGATGCCGTCGGCCAGCTCCTTGGCGCCTCCGGGGCAGGACGTGAGGGCCAGGAGTCCACATCGGTCTTCGAGCTGGTCGTTCACGGCACGGTATCGGACTGCCACATGACGCCCACGGCCGTCGTGCATCAAACCGATGGACAGGTGGCCCGCGTTCTTGGAAAGAAACAGTCGCTCCTGCTCGCGTCTGGCTTCGGCCAAGCACCACACCATCTGCTGCACCTTGTGAGACGACAAGCCGGGAACGTCCAGCGCGGAAGCTTTGGCGGAGTCTGCAGCCTTGACACTATCAAAAACCTTCATCCACAAGCTTTCGGGCAAGGCAGGGGGCCAGTCAGATTGCCCGGTATTCTTGTCGGTCCTGCGCTGCTTCCTCCGGCCATGTGGCTTTCGGTCCTGGGGTTCATGACGCATCGCATCGGGCTTGTCGTCGGGCTGAGTAACGGTGGCCTTGACGTTCGGAGCAAGGGCCGGATTCTTTTCCTCCAAGTAGATGCCCGAATCACTCGCTGGAGTCTCCGGGCCCAACTGCACGCAGGCATCTGGCAGAGCATAGGGCTTGCTGGCAAGTTGATGTTGAGCGCCTGGCTGGAAGCTTCCCCTTGGGCTAACAGCTGTCAGCAACCTGCCACGAAAAGACTACTCGCCAACTCAACCCTTATTATTTTTAATCCCTTGCAGCGCCTGCAGCATGCTGAACGATGTTCGAAAACTGCAGCGTGCTCTCCACCTCGAACCTCGACCACCGCGTCGAGCTGACCAGACCCTCCTTCGCAGCTCGGGCGCAGAAGAGGCACCCCAGGGCCCAAGCCTTGGGAGATGTTGTCTGGGAACAATGGCAAAAAACAAAAAAAAGTCCCAAGCAGCAAGAACAACAATTCTGAAGGCAGACCTAGGCTCCCCCCCCCAGGCCCTCGGTCGGACGGACAGCCATACGTGACCAGAAGGACTGCTTAGGCGCTTCAGCCACCTTCCATGCAGGCGATGGAAGGCACACCGCCCGAACTTCTGGCAAGTGGCGCTCGTGCACTCGCCGGCATGAGTCTGCCAGTCGCTCATTTGCGGCGCATTGTATCGAAGCTGCACAGCAGTGGCAATGTCGTTCTGCAGGTGGCTCTTTCGGACTGTCCGGCCTTTGGATCTAGCCTCGGCCCGCTTGCTGCGCGGTGGGCCGGGCTCTTCGATCTCGTCCATGAGACCCTATTCTATCATTCATAAGTATTATTGAATTCTTACTAGCTGCTGCCAGACTTCTGACAAACATCCTCAACTTCATGTCACTAATATTTCTACGTATTCATGACGGCCAGCCCAAAAACAAACCCGAGCAACCCCTCGAACTCCTTGACATCAGGATTCGCTTCCCGTGTCGGGCTGAGCGACACCGGTTTGAACCATCACAACACGCAGCGTCTGTCAGACAACTCAAGCCAGCACGACTCACTGAAGCAAACTCAGCAATCCTCGGGCCTGCGGCGCCCCTGCGTACTTCGACAAAATCTCGCGCAGCCTCGTGCGAATGACGCCTGGTGTCCACGGGTGTATCGCCTCCACCAGCTCATCCACAGAGCAGCGAAGCATCCTCCAGGGGAATGAAATCGGGGTCAGTCTAAATATTTTGGAGAGACCCACAGCAAGCATGACGTGCATTTGCTTGGTGTCCTCTTCGCGTCCTGCTGCAACGCTTGCTGGTTCTCGTTGGGCCGCCGCCGCTTCATCTGACGCAGACATTCGTCGTCGGACGAGGTCGCAGCGGGCTTGCTGGGCGCGGCTGCTTTCGCCTGTGACAGGCCCGCATCGGGCTTGCTGGCCGTCGCGGCGGGCGACGGCGCGGCTGCTTTCGCCTGTGCGGCTGGAGCAGGTTCCTGAGCAGCTTTGGCTTTCGTCATGATTCCGGTCCAGGCCACACTATACTCTGACCGACGGGCTCGAGCAAACATGTGCGGAGGCAGCTTTCATGACAGAGTCGGAAGATGCCACGTTTCAAATATTCAAAGTCTGGGGCCGAGCTCCGCACGGCACAAGTTTGGCTTCGGCCTGGCACATCTGCCACTCTCACAGAAGCAAATCATTGGACGGGACTCTTCGAAAGGCCTCACGATGACCAACGGTCTGCTTCTGGCGGAAGTTGCCTGACAAGCTGGTTTTCGCAATTGTGACGCATGGACTGGAAAACTGCTGAATCAAACTGGACTTGTCAAGACAAAGCGGTCTGTCTGTCTGTTGTGTTTGGGGGGCTTGTGCCTCACACCCTGCATTCTCCTGCCCGTGCTGGCGAGAACCGAACCTGTTTTAACAATTTTGGACCAATGAAAACTGTTAAAACAATCATGGTTCCGTGCCCTGAGCTGGTTTGTTTTTCCCGGCGGGCCAGACCGGCCCCCGACTGTCGGCCCGAGTTAGTTTGGGACGGCTTAGTTGAAACTGAGACCCCTTGCTAAAGCCCAATGTCCAGGGACATTGGGTTTTAGCTCGGGCCGCCCGGTCGTGTTGAGTTAGTTTCGGAGGTGGGTTCCCCTTATGGTTTCGTTTTCGGATCCATAATGGCAAAGCGCCCGCCAAACTAACTCAACAGGACCGGTCCGCCCGAGCTAAAGGGCAATGTCAGGGGACATTGTACTTTAGCTAGGGGGATTTCCCGAAACTAGCTTCCAGCCTCAAGGCATTCAATTCAAATTCAAATTCACAATTTTCCCTGGTGGAAAACTGCGAAACTAAACTCAGTCCTCGGTTTTCTTTGCAGGTGTCGACGTTTTGGAATCGGTCCCAGATCGAGCCCGTCGCAAAGTGATTCTGATGCAGATATTGCAGAATTCCCTGAAGAAAAACTGCAAAACTCGTCACGGTTCGAATCGAAGTGATTGTTCAGCAAGCAAGAAGTATGGTGGCGCGTTAATTTAACGGGAGAAACGGAACTGGAGGGTACCTGAGGCCGCGGCCTTGGGAAGCGCGAGGAGAAACAGCGCGAATCATCAAAGCCTACAATCATTGTCGTTACGCAAACGTGCAACATCATCGGTCACGACTTGAATAGCTTGCTCCAAGCCCGGACCACGCACATCAGGTCCGGACGATCGGTCTGCGCGACTCAGCCTCAAATGCACGCTCAAGACCGGCTGCGCAGGCACGTGACTCGACCGGGGGCTGCAAATCCCAGTTTTCGCGCGACCTGCTGTCGATCAGTCGACCTACGACCAGCAGGTTGCAGGGTTTCCCCGGTCTCCTGCGAACCGCGTCCAAATTTTCTGTCTCTGCTCAGCCGTTCTTTCTCTTCGGTCGCCCTTGAGCAGAACGTGCCTTCTTGGCACGGTGGCACTTTCGGACCTTCGGCGCGTAGGAAGCCTTATTATTATCATGCAATGTGGCAAGCAACACTACCGCGAGCCTTCGGTTCCACCTTTTGCAGCTGCCCTTTTCTGTTCGTCCTGAGCACTTCGGCTCCAGACGAGCAGAATCATGGGTGCCTCTGTGTGCAGTTCTAAGGCGGTCAATTCGTCAAAAATGCTTGTCGGGTAGCTTCGTCTGCATGATGAAACCATCGGCCTTTGCGGTGGATGGGCGTACCAGGCTGAAAGCGAAGACCCAGGCTGCGGCCGCAGCTCTGACATGCTGCGTGTTACCCAGCATCTCACGCATGCATTGGTCTGATACGGGGGCGGCGAGCTGCGGGAACTCGTGCAAACGCAGGCCCTCCTGCCAGTCCAGGAGTCTGGCTTGGCTCTCAGCCTTGCCTTCGGGCAACAAAGCCATGGCCGAGCTTCGTGCCCAACATGGACAGACTCCATCGCCCCGTCGGGCAAAACCTGACTCACAGGGTGTGGTCACGATATGATGTTATCTCAGGGTGACAGCAGCGACAGCCCGCCTGGTGACTGGGACACGTCCACGACGACGAACTTGCGCTTGCGCGAACTGGGCCTGCCCTCTACTACTGTCTGTCGAAAGACTTCACGCTGTCGGTCACTCAGAATGAGCGATCCTTAGCTTCAGAATTATGTTGGTCTCCTTCTGCTCTACCAATTAATTAATACTAATACGTGTCCCTAAGTCTCCACCAAGACGCGTACCGTTTGCCTGGGGGCAGGCCCCGGGTATTTGCTTCCGATCTTCACCAGCTCGGACCAAACGTGCTGAAGAACTGTCCACACCTTGCTGCCAAAATAGCTTCGGGCCCACAACAAGGTCAGCTCAAGAGAGGATCTTAACCCTAAACCCTAAACTGGCCCTAAACCGTAACCCTAAACCCTAATTCCCGGGCCCCTAAACCCTAATTTCATTGACACTGTCAACACCGTCCTCGGACTCTTCGATGCAGCAATCGCGCCGCACCAAGATAAACCACACCCTGGGCCGTCGGACGGAAGCCCCAATCTGGCAAGCGTCGAAGTCCAACTTGGAGGCAGCATCATCACGTGCATTTAAAATAACGCCGACTCAGTCAGACAAACTTAAACCGTGGCGCCAAAGCACAATGACGACGTTGTAGGCGTCGGCCACCTTCAGAGTCATCAGCTTGAGGACTTGCTTCATGAACTTCCAGATGCCTCGGACGTTCTCGAGTACAGCCACCTTCGGGCGCTTTGCACGCACCACATCCAAAATGGCTGGCCTTGGTGATCACAGCTGCTTGCCAGCCGTGGAAGTTATTAATCATGTTATAATTAACGATGCGAAATTTCGAAGCACTAGACAAGTTGCAGAACCTTCGAGCGACTGTCTTTGAAGCCCTGCTGGTTGCCCAAGACGGAGAAGCTCTGGCATGGGAAGCCAGCAGAATAGCAGTCGAAGTCGGGCAGCTTCGCGACGTCGTGCTGGGTGGTGTCCGTGAACATTCGGTCTGGCGAATCTTGGCTGTCGCCACTAGTAGTCTGGGATAGTAAACCCGTAACCTAAACCCGTAACCCTTAACCCTGCCCTACAGGAATATTGCGCATGATAATTGCAGGAAAGGCTCGGTTCGCCTGAAGTACACGTCGGCACTTCTCATCGGCCTCGCACGCGTACACGTGTCTGCAGCGCTGGCCCAACGCCTTCAGCGCGTGCACCGCGGCATCCAGGCCGGAGCAGTCGGTCGCCACTCGAAGCTGGCCGTGGCCCCAAGATCGACGGGGGGGGATCGCCCCCATTTCGGCCGCTAGCCTAATATTCATCTTGCTAGTCGGTCTGAGCCACAATCGGCCGCAGGAGGTTCCTGCGCAGGATGCTATTACGTCAGACAAGCAATGCGTTGCTGCAGAATGCTGAGGTCTCATTTCTGAGCACACTAGTCGGTCTCACTCGCAACCCCACGTCAGCCGAGACTCGAATTTCTGAGCACACTAGTCGGTCTCAGTCGCAACCCCACGTCAGCCGAGACTCGATGAGGAAATTCGGAAGTTTGACATTGATTCCCATAATATGGACATGACGACCTTATTATTTGAGCAATATCTGTATTGACATTCAACCCGATCTGAAGAATCTTCCCTTCAAGTCAGCGCTCACGCTTAGGTTTCTGCCTCGTGCTTGACAGGCATTCAGGCTCAGCCTCGTCGTCGCCGTTTTTGCGCTTCTTGCTGGGGGACCCTGCCGCCTGCTTCTCGGAAGGTTTCGGCTCGGTCTTGACGACGGCAAACAGCAGCTTCGTCTGCTTCGGCTCGGTCTTCACATAATTTGTGATGGGGAGCTTCGCCTCCTCGTTCTTGGCTTTGACAGGCACCTTGATGGTCTCGATCTTCGGCCTGGGGTCGACCTGGGGCTTGGATCGGATCCCAAGTCAAATCCAAGTTACACTGTCCACTGTTAGACAGAACAGAACTGTGACCCGCAACCCCGCCCGAAATCCAGGCCTCGTCCTCGTCGTCGCTCCAGCGATGCCATGTTACGTGAGCCCTCCGCTTTCTGACACTGCTCGTCGAGCTGGTCCTGGCGCGAAGTCTGAGGTTGAGCTGACAATCGGCCTGCTGCTCCGCCTGCAGACTCCTAAAGGCTTCGACGTCTCTGTCGTCTGGTGTCACACGACCCGACGAGCCAGCGATCGAGGTGAGGCATCGCATGAAGCGTGCGACCTCGTCCTCTGCGGCCAGCTGGAGCTTCTCCCACGCGTCGGGCTTCATCTTCAAGCCACCTAGCAACCCCAGGCTTCTCACCGCCTTTTTGAAGGCAGCCTTGGGAATGAGGACCCTGGTGGACCTGCCGAAACGATGTATCGATCTTTCGAACTGACGCTTGTATTTCTGCCCCTTGAAAGACCCACCGCGTCGGGGAAGCTCCCGGCCTCGTGTCCGCACGTTCCCGGCCGCATCGGCCGCAGAACTTGAACTTCGATCTCCTCTGTGCACTCCGACTTTCCTCCTCTGCACAACGTCGGCCAGCTTGGTGTTCTGCTGGACATGGACCTGACCAGAGGTTGTTCGATTCTGAGACAACTAGTATTCAAGTGGCAGGCCCAGCGCAGCGCAGATAAACATGATTGCCCCCCCCCCCCCCCCACGCAAGCCCCCCCCCGCCCCCCCCGCCCCCGCGGCCCCCAACCCTTCCGGCACCGACACTTTTCCGAGACTGAAAATTTGCAAAAATCCCTCGGTCTGCCACGTCTATAATTCGGACAAAAACCCCGCCCAACCCCCAATCCTTCTAAACCCTCCTTGCCGACACGAAAAAAAATGGCCTCCCATTCCAGTGACAGAGGAGTCCGACAATGTGTTCACACTGCCGGACTTCAGGGCCCAGCAGGCACGTTAGCCCATCGTCCTGCTGTCATACAGGGCCACACTCCCTGCGTTGGCCTCAAACCCCTTGCCGCGAGCTGTACCCGACCCATCTAACCCTGGGTCAGCGTACAGCCCCCGGCCCTCTGCCACACCCCCAGGCATTATCCCATCCAACGGGATAATTTACCCGGCCAACGGGCCTGCACACTCCTGCATTATCGTGTGGGCAGTCGTGTGTTGGTAGGGGTCACACCCTCCCTCCTTCAACCTCGGCCTCCCAGCCAAACCCTAAATCCTCACGGTACACCCTTCCAGACTCATGCCGAAATGGCACATTGCGAGCCCGAAAACGCCCTTTCAGACCCTTCCCAACGCCCAAATTGCACATTTCCCAGCCCGAAAACTGCGAAAACGCATCTGTCTGGTATAAATCCTCACAATAATAGCCCCCCCTCCCCAATATACAGCCATAATTTAGGGGTACTTATTATCGGGAGGTAGGGAAACAATTTAATAATATTGCTAGGCAGAGGGGATTCCATCCTTCCAGACATGTTACTGTTTTGAAGCCAAAATGGCAGACTCCGAGCCCGAAAACGCCCTTTCAAACCGTTCCCAACGCTCAAATTGCACATTTCCCAGCCCGAAAACTGCGAAAACGCATCTGTCTGGTATAAATCCTCACAATAATAGCCCCCCCTCCCCAATATACAGCCATAATTTAGGGGTACTTATTATCGGGAGGTAGGGAAACAATTTAATCATATTGCTAGGCGGAGGGGATTCCATCCTTCCAGACAGGTTACTGTTTTGAAGCCAAAATGCCGACTCCGAGCCCGAAAACGCCCTTTCAAACCGTTCCCAACGCTCAAATTGCACATTTCCCAGGCCGAAAACTGCGAAAACGCATCTGTCTGGCATAAATCCCCACGATAACCCTCCCCCCTCCCCAATATACAGCTATAATTGCGGGGTACTTATTACTTGAGCGGTAGGGTAGCTATTTAATATTCGGGATTCCGTCCTTCCAGACCTGTTTCAAGCCGAAATGGCACCTTCCAAGCACGAAAACGCCCTTTCAACCCTTTCCAACGCCCAAACTGCACATTTCCGAGCCCGAAAACTGCAAAAAGGCCTCTGCCTGGCGTAAATCCTCATGGTAGGCCTGTATTGCCACCGAAATGGCCCGTTCCCAGCCCCAAAAAGGCCCTTAACTTACCTTTGAAACGCTCAATTTGCAGATTTCATGGCCCGAAAACTGCAAAAACACCTCTGTCTGGCCAAATTGGAGCTTCCGAGTCGAAAGCGCCATACATTTCCAAGCCCGTACACTGCAAAAAGACCTTGTCTGGTAGTAAGAAGCCTTCCCCCATACGCCCCCTTCCAGAGCCTTTTGGACATTGAAATTGTATCTTCCAAGCCCGAAAAATGCCCTTCCGACGCGAAAATCGCACATTTCCAGGCCCGAAAACTGCAAAAACACATGTGTCTGGCGTGAATCCTCATGATACGTCCGTCCGAACCCATTTTGCACGTTCCGAGCACCGAAACGCCATTCCAGACCCATTTAACGTCGAAATTCCAATTCCAGAGAAAAAAACAACGCTGCACGGCACAAAACAGCAAGTTTGAGGACACACGCCCCCTGCACCCGACCCCCACGCGTAAACCCTAGACCCTGAACCCTAAGCCCTAGGCCGTCCCACAGCCTAAAATCCCAAACCCTGAACCCTAAAGCCTAAATAACCCTAAACACGAAACCCTATTAAAACCCTCTAAAACCCTACATTTTAAACCCCAGAACCCAAAACCCTCAACCCTAAACCCACAGACATGAACAGGAAACACAAAAAAGACATTGCTGGCAATGACATCACAGATTTCCTGGTGTGAAATTTGCAAAAGCCTGGTTGCTCGGCCTTCGAAGTAGGAGAGCAGAAAGAGGGATCCAGAGATCCGAGCCGGACCAGCGTTCGGACCATCGCGCTAGTCTTATTCAGATACTATGTCAGGTTAGACCTCGAGCCTCGGGCTACAGCAAGTCAAGACGTCGAAGGCCACAAGCTGCTGACTTCAAAGCGCAGTGTGGAAATCTGAGAAGCGTGCTTTCTCACTGAAGCCGTCGGTCTCGCTTCGCTTCTCTCGACCTTGGCAAAGCAACTTCCATGTCCATGTCATGCACAAGCGCGGGCGGCGGCGATGGGATCAACCAGGTCCCAGGCAAGCACTGCTCTGTCCTCGCGCGCGGAAGAGTACCGAGCATTCAATTGAATGCCAGGCACTCCTCCGTGCGCGAGGACAGAAACCGGCTGCAGAGGCAGCGCTGGGGTGGCAGGGCTGCCTGACGCTCCAGCGCTGGCCGCAATTTGACTCCTGCAAGCGCAATGGCATGGAACGGTCAAGTCCGAGAAGCTTGCTAGCTTTGCTGACACAATCCTGACTCGGTCCTGTGTAGGCAGAGGGGGACACCATCGCGATGGTATCGCGATGGTATCTCCCTCCACCTACGCCGTCCGCCTCACGCTGGCTCTGCTTTGAGTCCTGCAAGCGCAAATTAAGGGTTTGGGGTTGCAGTCAATCTGTAGGGTTTCAAATAAAATATTCAGGAAGGTGTTAGGTTTAGGGTTTTTCTTCAGTGTAGGGTTTACGTTTTTTTCTATCGCCTCCCTGCCTGTGCTGTGAATGGAGGGGTTGGTGTTTGGGGTTGAAGTTCTACGGTTTAGGTTCAGGGTGTGAGGCTTAAGGTTCGTCTAAGGAGGGTACACATCACAACCGCGTGAGAACATGCAAGGACGAGCCATCACAAACATGCAACAACACAGGCCTCGGACCAAGGACCCAACAAGGTTGCTCAAGTGGCCTCCCATGGTAGGGATCGACACACGGGGGCAACGCCATGATAGGGGGGGGCCAGCTGGCACGTTAGCCCATGTGTCCAGCTGTCATCAGCAAATGCCCACTGCTGGTTGGCCCCAACCCCCCCCTAGGCTCCGGGACCCACCGTGGCATCACCCGTCCCCACACCCGGCCATTGGTGTGTGAGCAGCTGCCAACCAGTGGGCATACAGCTGCTCATTGGTAGGGATAAGAACATGCAACAACAGAACAGCATCAAGCACATGAGCAACACGAAGGACCAAGGACCCAACAAGGTTGCTCAAGTGCCATCATCGGCCTTCTTCTGTTTAACCTTTCCATCCAAGTCCGCAAGGCATGACATCTTAGTTAGCACGCATCGGGCTCGCCGGATCAGTCTAGAAACACACCACGTGCTGCCAGAAGGCTGAGATGGTGGATCTTTCCCGGGCCCGGCAATGACGGTCTATCAACATGTCCATCCAAGTCCGCCAGGTACGGTGTCATCTTAGTTAGCACGCAGCGGGCTCGCCGGAGCAGTCAAGAAACACAGCACATGCTGCCAGAAGGCTGAGATGGTGGATCTTTTCCCGGCAATGACGGGCTATCAACGCTTTCGGCTCTCGCACTCGCACAAGGCAGGCTATCAACGGTTTAGGGTTTAGGGTTAGGGTTTCGGTTTAGGGTTTAGGAGGGTTTAGGGTTAAGTTGAGGTATGAGGGTCTAGGGTTTAGGGTTCATCTGCTCGAACTAGATAAAAGCGGCCTAGTCGTGGGCTCAGGAGTGGGGCTTTAAAAAACCTGCTTGAACAAAAATAACTAATCGTTCTTAGTCTTTTCAACCACAACCATTCCAAACACTTGCGGGAGTTGCAAACCCTAAAACCCTAAAAAACCCTAAAAAACCCTAAACCCTAAACCCCAAACCCTAAACCCTGACAGCTCCCAAATCGCAGATTTCCAAGGAACAAAACTGGTAACACCTAAACCAAGACCGACCCCAACCGTGCCCGAGCCTTCGGGCTGCTTCTGCGTCTGCAGCTGGCATCGACCTGCGTGGAAGGGAATCGATCTGCTCGCTCGTCAATGACTACTAGACTCTCTGAGCTGTGCCTCGGCCTCGTGCTGGAAGAGGTGCCAGCAGCACCAGCAGCAAAGGAACCGACGAGTTCCCGACGGACCCCATGATGTCGGAGCCACTGGCTCGGACGTCATCTGTCAGTCGGGAACTCGCACTTCCTTTGCCACTGGTGCAGGGGTTGACCTTGGCACAATCGGACCCTCGCCCTTGCGCACGAACATGGGGCACCGGTCCGAGTTCAAAGCTTCGGGCCTGGGAGCTGCGCAACGAGGATGATATTACTCTAAGCTTTCAACGACCATCTTCATTCGGCACCGGCCGGGGTTGGAAGCTTCGGGCCTGGCGAGCGGATTCGGACGCTGTCTATCGTCGGAAGAAGCGAACGTGAGGCACCGGCCGGTCTTCGGAGCTTAGGGCCTGGAAGCAGAGGGTCGCAACAAGGATGTGAGGAAACAGCTTAGGCTACTAGGCTTTCTGCGACGATGTTCTATCAGGCTCAGGACTCGGACAAAGGAATCGGAACTGACGCGCCAGCCGGAGTTCGAAGCTTCGGGCCTGGGAATGGATTCAAGCGCAAGAAGGCCAGGGATGTCATGGTTACGGGTCTTTCAGATTCAGATTCAGTCAGATTACATGGAGTCAACCGAACTTAACACTGCCACGTGCACTCTTTTTTGTCATCAATGTCGGCCCATTGTCGTTGTCAGTCTGCCTAGTAACTGGACGACGATGACTTTCGCTTGCGCTTCTTGTCGGCCTTGTCGGTCTTCTGAGAATTGTCGCTGACGGCCTTGTCGGCGGACTCGGGCGGGGCCTTCTTCTTGTCGACGGTCTTCCTCTCCTTCTGGACGGTCTTCTGGGCTGGTTCCCCTTTCTTCTCCTTGTCGACGGCCTGCTGGGCTGCTTCCTTGGCTTGTTTTGTCTTTGACATTGAATCTGAAGCTGACGCGGTCTCCTTTCTATCGTTCTTCTTGTCAACGGTCTGCCTCTCCTTTTCGTTCTTCTTGTCGACGGTCTTCCTCTCCTTGTCGACGCTCTTCTGGGCTGCTT
>CAJNDS010002324.1:0-57500 GCA_905221605.1 Symbiodinium natans
GGGAGGGCCCCCTCAATCAGCTTCATCATCATCATCCTCATCCTCATCCGCATCATCATCATCATCTTCATTATCGTCATCATCTTCATCATCTATCATCATCATCTTCATCATCTTTTTTCATCATCCCCATCATCTCTCTCATCTCCACGGTTGTTTCAATATGTTTCATGTGCATCCTTGACATCAATGATCCCAATCAGCTTCATCATCATCTTCATCATCTTCATCATCTTCATCATCTTCATCATTTTCATCATCTTCATCATCTTCATCGTCTTCATCATCTCCATTATCTTCATCATCTTCATGATCTGCTTCATCTGCTTCATCCTTCATCTGTTTCTTATGTTTCATTGCTTCTTGGGGCCCAGGAGGGCCTGGGGCAGGAGCAACTTTGCCGGTCAAAACTTGCCGGGATCCCCTTGGCACCCTGGAAAAGTGATGCAAATACCACACAAAACGGGAAAGGGTAGGAACAACTTTGTCGGTCAAAATTTGCCGGGATCCCCTTGGCACCCTGGAAAAGTCCTGCAAATACCACACAAGACGGGAAAGGGTAGGAACAACTTTGCCGGTCAAAATTTGCCGGGATCCCCTTGGCACCCTGGAAAAGTCCTGCAAATACCACACAAAACGGGAAAGGGTAGGAACAACATTTGCCGGTCGAAATTTGCCGGGATTCCCTTGGCACCCCGGAAAAGTGATGCAAATACCACACAAAACGGGAAAGGGTAGGAACAACTTTGCGGGTCAAAATTTGCCGGGATTCCCTTGGCACCCTAGAAAAGTCCTGCAAATACCACACAAAACGGGAAAGGGTAGGAACAACTTTGCCGGTCAAAATTTGCCGGGATCCCCTTGGCACCCGAGAAAAGTGATGCAAATACCACACAAAACGGGAAAGGGTAGGAACAACTTTGCCGGTCAAAATTTGCCGGGATCCCCTTGGCACTCGGGAAAAGTGATGCAAATGCCACACAAAACGCGAACGGGTAGGAACAACTTTGCGGGTCAAAATTTGCCGGGACCCCCTTGGCACCCTTGAAAAGTGATGCAAATACCACACAAAACGGGAAAGGGTAGGAACAACTTTGCCGGTCAAAATTTGCCGGGATCCCCTTGGCACCCTGGAAAAGTCCTGCAAATACCACACAAAACGGGAAAGGGTAGGAACAACTTTGCCGGTCAAAATTTGCCGGGATCCCCTTGGCACTCGGGAAAAGTGATGCAAATACCACACAAAACGAAAAAGGGTAGGAACAACTTTGCGGGTCAAAATTTGCCGGGATTCCCTTGGCACCCTGGAAAAGTCCTGCAAATACCACACAAAACGGGAAAGGGTAGGAACAACTTTGCCGGTCAAAATTTGCCGGGATTCCCTTGGCACCCTGGAAAAGTCCTGCAAATACCACACAAGACGGGAAAGGGTAGGAACAACTTTGCCGGTCAAAATTTGCCGGGATCCCCTTGGCACTCGGGAAAAGTGATGCAAATACCACACAAAACGGGAACGGGTAGGAACAACTTTGCGGGTCAAAATTTGCCGGGACCCCCTTGGCACCCGGGAAAAGTGATGCAAATACCACACAAAACGGGAAAGGGTAGGAACAACTTTGCCGGTCAAAATTTGCCGGGATCCCCTTGGCACCCTTGAAAAGTGATGCAAATACCACACAAAACGGGAACGGGTAGGAACAACTTTGCCGGTCAAAATTTGCCGGGATTCCCTTAGCACCCTGGAAAAGTCCTGCAAATACCACACAAAACGGGAAAGGGTAGGAACAACTTTGCCGGTCAAAATTTGCCGGGATTCCCTTGGCACCCTGGAAAAGTCCTGCAAATACCACACAAAACGGGAAAGGGTAGGAACAACTTTGCGGGTCAACATTTGCCGGGATTCCCTTGGCACCCTGGAAAAGTGATGCAAATACCACACAAAACGGGAAAGGGTAGGAACAACTTTGCGGGTCAAAATTTGCCGGGATCCCCTTGGCACCATGGAAAAGTGATGCAAATACCACACAAAACGGGAACGGGTAGGAACAACCTTTGCCGGTCAAAATTTGCCGGGATTCCCTTGGCACCCTGGAAAAGTCCTGCAAATACCACACAAAACGGGACAGGGTAGGAACAACTTTGCGGGTCGAAATTTGCCGGGCCCGCAGTGGCGCTCTGGAAAAGTCCCGCAAAAACCACACAAGACGAGAAAGGGAGGAGTGAGAGGTCAAAATCTGCCGACGAAAAGCATGAGTTTACGAAGGCAAAAATGTTGATGAACGCGGGCTCCTGAAACATAAACATCTTCAATTCACTGAGCCAAAAGCCCGATGATAAAGCAGTGGAAAGGAAAGGGGGATGACTCCCTGCGCGTGGACCTTTCCATAATACTCCATCATATTCCTCCTCTCGGCCTATCTCTTCTGTTCCTTTCCTTACCCTTCTCTTCTTCTGCTTCCTTTGAACTGATAAAACACAAGACAGGAACTCATATGATAAAGCAGTGGAAGGGAAAGGGGGATGACTCCCTGCGCGTGGACCTTTCCATAATACTCCATCATATTCATCCTTTCGGCCTATCTCTTCTGTTCCTTTCCGTACCCTTCTCCTTCTCATAGTTCTTCCTTTTTGTTTTTCTCATTTCGAAAAGAAGGAGGGAAGGGAGAAACAAGGGAGAGAGAATAGATAACGAAGAGTGCCATCTTCTCTGCGCCTTGTTTTGTCTCTCCCTCTTCTCTATTCATCTGTCTTCTATTCTTTTCTTTGCTCTTCCCATTAAATATGCAATCCTTGGTATCTCTCCTCTCTCCTTCTCTCTTCCTGCAACAGATGTCCTTTTGGATCGTTTTCTGCATCTTCAAGCGAGAAAAAAGGACACCCAAAAGAAAACACTGAGGGTGCCCCCTTTGCGCGTTTGAAGACACAGAAGGCGATTAAAAGGGACGCCCAGCTGATGCTCATGATTCTCTCTCTCTCTCTCTCTCTCTCTCTCTCTCTCTCTCTCTCTCTCTCTCTCTCGCTCTCTCGATCCCTACATATGGGCGATGGAACGGGTGTCCATTTCAATCGTTTTCTGCATCTTCAAGAGAAAAACGGACACCCCACAAGAAGGAAAAGTAACATAAGAGATAGGGAGAGAAATTGACCCTTTCCTCTCTTCTTATCTGCTATTTTTCTTATTCGCTTCAAAAAAGCAACATAAGGGAAAGGGGATTTCCTGAAGAGGAGAGAGGGAACCTATCTGTGAAAAGCAAGAATGGTTTTTTCTAGTTCGAAAGGGAATAGGGAGAGACAAGGGAGAGATGGTATGTACAGCTTTGCGCCTTATTTTGTGAATCCTGTCTCCTTGCTTCCTGTCTCTTCTATTCCTTGCAGCACGCTTCGAGAAACATAGCATCCTTGTTATCTTTCCTCTCTCACTTCCCTTTCCCTTCTCTTCTTCTGCTTCCTTTGAACTGATAAAACACAAGAAAGGAACTCATATGATAAAGCAGTGGAAAGGTAAGCAGAGGGTGACTCCCTGCGCGTGGACCTTTCCATAATGCTCCATCATATTCATCCTCTCGGCCTATCTCTTCTGTTCCTTTCCTTACTCTTCTCCTTCTCATAGTTCTTCCTTTTTGTTTTTCTCATTTCGAAAAGAAAGAGGGAAGGGAGAAACAAGGGAGAGAGAATAGATAAAGAAGAGTGCCATCTTCTCTGCGCCTTGTTTTGTCTCTCCCTCTTCTCTATTCATCTGTCTTCTATTCTTTTCTTTGCTCTTCCCATTAAATATGCAATCCTTGGTATCTCTCCTCTCTCCTTCTCTCTTCCTGCAACAGATGTCCTTTTGGATCGTTTTCTGCATCTTCAAGCGAGAAAAAAGGACACAGAATGCGATGAAAAAAGGGACGCCCATGTTGGATTGGCAGCAAGCCCAGCTGATGCTCATGATTCTCTCTCTTTCCCTACATATGGGCGATGGAACGGGTGTCCTTTTCAATCGTTTTCTGCATCTTCAAGAGAAAAAGGGACACCCCCACAAGAAGGAAAAGTAACATAAGAGATAGGGAGGGAAATTGAAGAACTCCTCATGTTACTTAGTCATTCCCTTTCCTCTCTTCTTATCTGCCCATTTTCTGTGCGCCTTGTTTTGTCTCTCCCTCTTCTCCCTCCATCTCTCTTCTAGTCTTTTCTTTGCTCTTCCCATTGAAATGCAACCCTTTTTATCTCTCCTCTCTTCTTCTCTCTCCCTCCTCTTCTCCTGTTCCCCTCTAAACGACAAAAACGCAAGAAAGGAAGAATAAGAGGGGAATGGAGGCCCTGTTCCTTTATTCTCCTCTTTCAATGGATGGGGGAAGTGAGCGGAGTTGGCTCCTTGCCCGTACACCCTCCCCATGCTTCAGCAAACCCCTCCTCTCGCCCTATCGCCTCTGTTCTTTTCCTTGTGCCCAAACGGAAAACGAAAACGGGTTCCTTTATATGTTCATTGTCCTTCCATTGGTTTTTTTATTTCACAGGGAAAAGAACCAGAGAAGAGAGGTGAGATGAAAACGGCACCATCTTCTCTTTGCCCTTTTTTTGCACCTCCCTCTCCTGTCTTCATTTCTCTTCCACTCTTTTTTCCATTGCTCTTCCCATAATATTGCATTCCTTTTGATACACTCACAGGAAATTAAAATGGCCTCCTTGTTGTCTCTCCTCTCTCACTTCCCTTTCCCTTCTCTCCTTCTGTTTCCTTTTAACTTTAACTGATAAAACACAAGAAAGGAGCTTGTAAAATCAAGCAGTGGAAGGGTAAGCAGAAGGTGACTCCTTGTGCGTGGACCTTTGCCGTACTTCATCATACCCCTCTTTTCGGCCTATCTCTTCGGCTCTTTTCCTAACCCTTCTTCTTTTCATCTTTCTTTTTGTTTTTCTCATTTCGAAAAGACAGAGGGAACGGAGAGATAAGAGAGACAGGATAGATAAAGCAGAGTACCATCTTCTTTGCGCCTTGTTTTGTCTCTCCCTCTCCTTTATTCATCTCTCTTCTATTCTTTTCTTGGCTCTTCCCATGAAAATTGTGTTCCTCTTATCTCTCCCTCCTTCTATCCCTTCTCTTCTCCTGTTCACGAGAGCCTTCGACTTTAGGGTTGAGGAGAAAAAGAGAAGAGAAAAGAGGAACTACCTGGTTCTTGTTCCTGAGGCCACCATAGTACGACTGACGTGACAGCAGCGTACCCTCGTGGAAACGTGTATGGCTATAAGAAAACCCGAGTCCCAGCTTCCAAATAGACCCTATTTAAGCCACCCACACCCCCCCCCCCCCCCCCCGTCTTGCATGGATCCACCCCTTTTCCTCTCTTAGACGGTTCTGCATGGCTGCAGGCTTCACGAGTCAGGGCTTGTCAGGGCCGGGGCCCCTCCCACTCGTTTTCGCACTCGTGCATCCACGAAATGGTGAGAAGCAGGTCCCATGTGTTTTGGAGGTTGGGGAGTGGAAAACCTCGAGAGGTCCCAATGAAACCAATCAAAACCGATGTTTTGGGGGGTCTTGAGGCCTGGACTGCCCCAAGATCCTTTAAGCAGGATTAACCCGAATTGCGACAGAGTCTCATACATTTTTCCTCAAGAAGTATAGTTGACATCCAATTCTGCGAACCAACCCAATTCAAACGTTCATAATCAAATTTGGAAAGAGCAAAGTCCCTTAATTCCATGCGTGTAATACTTGAATGCGCTTTTGAAGTACGAGGGATTTGAACTTACATCTCAATGAATCCACTCCTTCCCTGATTGCAACAAAGAACGGTTCTCCACTTTCCACTGCTTTCGATTGAGATGTGTTTAAGTACTCGTTCTTCCTCCCCGACCTTTAAAACATTGCGACCTCTCGGCATTTCGTGAGTTTGGGACAGCAAACTCCTGAGATGTGTTAGCCGTTAGCCCCTAAATCCTCAACCCTAAACCCTAAACCCTAAACCCGAAACCCTAAACCCAAACTCTCAAAGCACTCGCGAGCTGTGGGAGAGCAAAAGGCCTCGAGAGGTCTCAATGCTTTGTACTCGAAAGCCATGCTGCTTTTTGTAATTGGGGGTTAATTCAATATCCGGCAGCTTGTCGTTGAAATAGCTTTCATGCACCTCGTGAAATGAATTTAAGGGGTTGTGCTCTTGAAATTTTCGGCGCCTCTCAAGGTCAAAACGACATACTACTTAAGCTTCTGCGTCAAACCACGCGCGAAGTGGTGGATCCATGGTAGTGGGGAGGGGGGGGGGTAGCATATCTATGTCTCTATATAAATATATATTTTTGTGTATTCATTTGCTTATATATATATATACACATTAATGCACATATATGTATACACGATATGCAAAGTACCAAGACTTACCTCGTGTACAGGCCCAGATGCGGACTGGGCGACCGTGAGCGCTCTGACCGCCGGGTCTCCTCAGTTCAAGGTTAGGGTTTGGGGTTTAGGGTTTAGGGTTTAGGGTTTAGGGTTTAGGGTTTAGGGTTTAGGGTTTAGGGTTTCGGGTTTGGGGTTTAGGGTTTAGGGTTTAAGGTTTAAGGGGGAACGCGCATCCTGAATCCTAAGCACCCTGAACTGTTTGTTGTTGGCAGTTTCGAGTTGAGGGTTACGGCTTGCAGGGCTTATAGGGTTCCCAGGGCTTTGGGTCGCGGATAGGGATTTAAGAACATCTGTTCGCCTGAAGGTTCGGAAATCACAGCCTGCACCCTAAACCCCACAAAATCTGAAGAAAGCTCCGCATCTTACATCCCCAAGCCCCCACCTTCTCACGCTCCGGCTGACACACTGCCGTACTGTAGTAGAAAGCCACAAGTGGTCAGAAACCTTCACAACCCTTCGCCCCTAAAGCCCAAAATCCCCAAAACCCGACGACACCAAAAGCCATACTTAAAGCCCTCATGGTAGCACTCGTGATTCGGGGCTGAAGGGGTTCAGATTGGTTTAGGGTTTGCAAGGGTTTTGGGATGAAGGAAGTCAGCCCTAAACCCTCAACATCCCTGGCCACAAACACATTTTGCGCTGGAAAGCCCCTAAACTCTACATAAAAAACCTAATCCCCGGTTGCGGGTTTAGGTAGGAGGTGGTGAGGTTGTACTGGGACTGTGGGGTCTAGTTTAAGTCGAAGTAAAAGATTCGGTGTCATACGGTCTTAAGGAGTGTTGTAGAAGAGTTGCAGGGTTTAGGGTCATGCTGGGTAAGGGATGAACCTCCTAGGGCTACTTAAACCCTTAAATGCCCCATCATAGTGGCCTAACCCTTTATGTTGCGTCATGTAGGCTGTTATTCTGGTTCCAGGTATTTATCTTCAGATGGTCCACGGCTGCCCGTCTGTGAGCAGCGACCCCTTGCGTTTGAAGGTTTAGGGACCCTAAACACCAAGCCTTAAACCCTAAACCAGTTCACCATGTCCTTCATTACCCGGACCTCAACTCCGCCACCTGCACAGTGCTCTAGGTTTACTTCGCATCGAATGAGGAATTAAATCGCATGCAATGAATGTTTCTTGAATGTATGAAAAAACAAGGTACTTCAGCGGACAGGTTTCGTATAGTATTTGATTAATACTTTGCGCAGCAAAAACATTGTCAATCCAAGAAAGCACGATTTGCTAAGCAAAGCTTCGAGAAAAACCCTAGAGAACCTCCCCTCCCACCCACCGAAAAAGAACGAGCAGCATGGTCCTCTTAATCCCAATCCCTCAAACCCTAAACGTGAGATATGATTTCCCAAAACCCTAAAGCGTTTGAAGACGCTCGAAACTCCCTTACGCCGAAATACTCAAACCCCAAACTTTGCATCCTAAGACTGTCAACCCCAATACCCTAAATGCCCTCAATACGAATAAACCTAAACCCAAAATACCCCAAACCTCCCAAAGCCCTGTTCATATGCTACACCCAAAACCGATAAACCCTAAATGCCCTTCATATGTTTAAGGTCCACTGAGTCCAAACAAGTTTGACTCAAACCCTGCTGAAAGCTGTGGGCTTGGGGTTTAGGGTTTCGGGTTGAGGGCCGCAATACCAAGTTTCTAAAACCATTATGTGCGTCTGTACGTCGGTATATTGTCACCAACTGTTGCATTACAGTTTGCGGGGACCCCAAAAGACCCTAAACCCTAAACCCTAAACCCTAAACCCTAAACCCTAAACCCTAAAGGCTGCGAGGCTCAGCAACTCTCGCCTCCGCGTCATCAGCGAGCACCTCTGGATGAAGAGTTTGGGTTTAGGGTATGGGGCGCGGGGCGGGGGGGGGGGGGCTTAGGGTTGAGGGCTTAGCGTTTCGGGTTGTGGGGTTTTCTGGGCAAAACTCAAGCGGGCGTACCCAAAAGTCATCAGACCCGAAAGCCCCCCCAAAGCCCCACAAGAACTACCCTCGGGCCAAGCCCAGCCTTGTCGAACTGCCAAGGCCAAGGGCGGTCCATTCACTGCGGTTCCTCGGAGGTGGAAGGGGGTTTGGGTTTAGAGTTTGGGGTTCAGGCTTTAGGGAACGAGGTTGGAGGGGTTCCAGGGTTTAGCGTGGTTCAGGCTGCTTATAGGGCTTGGGGTTTGAAGCGTCATAAAAGTGCATCATCTTGCTGGAGAAACAATCACTACACCATGAAGCCTACACCCTAAACCCACAACGTCGCCCCCGCGGAAATGGGAGTCCGGTATTGAGCAGGGAGTTGCCCCCGCCCCACTCCACTCCACTCTCCCCCCCAACCCCCCAAACCCTCAAAGCCCCTTAAAGCCCCTCAAAGCCCCTCAAAGCCCTAAACCCCAAACCCTAAACCCTAAACCCCTTTCAGGCCCTTAAACTGCCAAGGCCAAGGGCGTTCCATTCCACGAGGTTCCTCGGAGGTGGAAGCGAAGGTTTTAGGGTTTGGGGCTTGAAACTTGGGGCTTGGGGCTTGGGGTTTAGGGTTTCGGGTTTAGGGAGAAATTAGGGTTTAGGGAGTAATTAGGGTTAGGAAATAAGGTGTAGGGTCGACATCGGTTGGCACAACCTTGGCCACATGAATACTCTAACCGGGAGCCCTAAACCAACAATTTTTCGGGTTCATGTAAAATGTAGTCCTAAGTTCGCTGCCCGATGCCCCCAAGCGCTGGGAGTGAAAACAAGATTGTAACCCACCTTCTGACCCGACACAGGTTTCGCTGAAAGGCGTCCACGTGACCCGCCCTCACACCAAGCAACCCCGCAAACACCTAACATAACGTTCATGAGGTCCGCCCCGAAACCCCGACAAAACAACTCGAAACCTGCCCCCCCCCCC
Organism: Symbiodinium natans; assembly: GCA_905221605.1. Taxonomy (NCBI): domain Eukaryota; class Dinophyceae; order Suessiales; family Symbiodiniaceae; genus Symbiodinium; species Symbiodinium natans. The sequence continues at coordinate 9,255 of CAJNDS010002324.1, forward strand.
CCCCCCCCCCCCGAAAACCGACAACACGTGCAGATGGACCCAAACAGACATAGCACGCCTACAGAAGCCTGAGCCCAGGAAACTCCAAAGCCTTCAGCACGGAGGAAATCCACCCCTACAAGATCCTTAGCCATGCCACCCTCTGCCTTGTCAACCCCCTCAAAAACGGTGACGCCCGAAGAAAAGAGCTAAAACCCCCACCCAAGATCCCAGCCCGAAGGCCTCATTCCCACTGAGCCCTTCAAGCTTAGAAACACCTGAGAGTGAGAAGGATGGAGGCCCTATAGGGCCTCCCCCAAACCCCGATAAGGTTACAGCAGGAAAGACGTTCAAAGGCCCCGACTCGACTTCGGGGCGGGCGTTTGCAGATCGCCAGAGCGGCAGCCTTGTCCGTTGGGGATGGCGGTCTTCGTGGTTGTAGGGGGGTTTCCTAGGTCCACGGTGCAGGAGTTTGGGAGCTTAGGGTTCTGGGTCGTGGGACCTCATGCAATGTTCAGCAGGATGCCGGCACAAATAAACCCGACACTCAACACTAGATGCAACACGTACAAGAAAGTTCGCGACTTCGGTGACGCGGGCTCCTGATACTTGGAGAATCATGGGCAAGTCTAAGACTCAGTAGGGCTCAACGCAGGCTAACTGTAGTCGCCCTGCTTGTAAGAACTCCGCGTACCCCAAACCCGTACACTCTTGAATGTAACCCCTCCCTCTAAATCCTGAACCCTTGCACACTTCTCTCGAAAAGACCCGTGGGCCTCCGAGCAAGGCGGAGTCGCACACAAGCGGCGGACCTGGAGTTGCACGCGTTTCTGCTTCCGGGGGGAGGGTTGATGAAGGGCTTGCCGGGTTTATGGTGTGTGTGTGTGTGTTCGTTCAAAGCAACGTTGTAAAGCATTTACTTAGGAAGTTAAGGGAATTGAGGAGCTCAGGTCTGTTTAGGGCTGCATTTGAGGCTTCGTGAGCTTGTGGGGTGTACGTCGTTAGGAGTTGGGCGTTTCGGAGAACGGGCGTTTAGGCTGGGTGAGGGGGGGGAGCTCCGGCGTTGAGACTGCCGAGCAAAAATCATGCGGGGCAATGCCTCCTCCATGCAGCATGGGACGCGCGCGCGCCCGACCCTCCATAAACCCGGAACCCCTGACTCGTCTCCTGAGATTTCGCGATTTGTGGAAGGGCTTCTGCGGGCGCTTGTAAGCTTCATGAAGCGGTATGCCTCCATTCCGAAACTCTGGGAAGTCGCTACGCCGCTACGTGCAAGGCGAGACCCCCGAAAGCTCAAAGCTTAGCCGAGTCTATGCGTGGAGATCCAGTCTAGTAGCTTACAACCCCTCTAAAATCTCTGAATCATCTTTGTATACCTGTCAGGACAAAATGATGGGTTCAAGCCGAACCCAAAGATGATAAGCCAGGTCCCGAAATCCCAAAGCTCAATTTTCCTTCTTTGTCGTGGACATCCGCTCTCACTGCAACCTCGGCCGCTTCCGATCCTCCAGCAACGTGACGATCTCACCATGGCCTGCTTTGGAGGCCAGCGTCAGAGCCGTCCTGCCTTTGTGGTCGGCCAGGTCCTTGTCCGCGCCGGCCTCCAGCAGCAAAAAACGAGCAACTCCGGCGTGACCAAGCCGGGATGCAGCCATCAAAGATGTTGTGCCATGGTGGCTTGCCCTGTCCTTGTCAGCGCCCGCTTCTACCAGCATGCGGGCCACTTCCACACGGCCCTTTGCAGAGGCCTGCATCAACGCGGTGTAGCCCATGTTGTTGGCCAGGTCCATGTCAGCACCGGCCTCTAGCAAAAGTCGTGCCGTCTCAAGATGACCTTTCTCAGAGGCCGCAATCAGTGCAGTGCCACCTTCGTTGCTGGCCAAGTCCTTGTCGGCACCAGCCTCCAGCAGCACCCTCGCTGTCTGCGAATGTCCATTAAGAGAGGCAACTATCAGAGCCGTGACGCCGTGGTCGTTGGTGAGGTCCTTTTTGGCACCTGCGTCCAGTAGCACTTTCACAGTGTTGGAATGGCCTTTAGTAGAGGCAAGCAGCAGAGCCGTCCAACCCTGGTTCAAGGCCAGGTCCCTGTCCGCGCCAGCGTCCAGTAGCACTTTCGCAGTCTTTGAATGGCCTTCATCAGAGGCAAGCATCAGGGCGGTGTGACCCTGGTTGTGAGCCAGGTCCTTGTCGGCGCCGGCTTCCAGCAGCACCCTTACAGTCTCTGCATGGCCAAAGTGAGAGGCCAGTGTCAGAGCTGCGTAGCCGTAGTTGTTGGTCAGGTCGTTCTTGGCACCGGCCTCCAACAATAGTCTGGCAACCTCCGACTGACCACTTTTGGATGCCAGCATCAGAGCTGTGTTACCATTGTTGTCGGCCAGGTCCTTGTCAGCACCGGCCTCCAGAAGCGGACGAGAACCCCTACATGACACATGTCTTTGGGGGTAGGCATGGGGGGAGTGGCATGCTCTGGATACTCCAGGTCTTTTTGGGTGGGAGAGGCAATCAATACCTAAGTTGAAACCATCAAGGCCACCAGCCTGGAGCAACATCCTCGCTGTCTCCAAATGGCCCTGCCAAGAGGCGAGCATAAGCGCCGTGTTTCCATTGTTTCCGCCTAGGTTAGCACCGGCATCCAACAAGACCCGAACTGTATCCACGTGGCCATACCTTGAGGCCACCATCAAAGCGGTCATGCCGGTCATGCCCTGACGGTTTGTGGCGCAGTCCTTATCGGCACTGGCCTCCAACAAGAGCTGCACAAGATCCACGTGGCCTTCGCGTGACGCTGCCCATAGAGGCTGTACAGGCCATGGAGGCTGCGCAGCTGCCTGTCGAAACTCGCTGGCCTTGTGGATGTCTGCGCGCGCCTCCAGCAGCAAGCGCGCGTTTTCAAGTTGGCCAAAAAAGCATGCAGCGACAAGCGGTGTTTTGCCACGCACGTCCTCCAAGTCGGGGTCCTGAGGAGCGGACGTTCGGGCGGTTTCAAGAATTGAGGGGCTTGGGGGAGCGTTCCTGGTTCGGTGGCCCTATTCCCCAAAACTCCGAGTCCTCTGGCCGCAGCAAGATGGACTCGACCTGGAAGGTCGCGACGCGCAGCTACGAACAGGATGCTGTACTCTAGGCGACTCATATCTTTGCAATAAGCCCTCAGCCCTACACATCGTTACCTATAGGGTTTGGATTTAGTAAGACCCTGCCTGAACAGCAGAACCGTGGCTGGCTGCTGTGGTGAGCTCATCCGTTGCAGCTTGGGAGGGCTCGTTGAAATTGAGCAAAAGCAGCTGGAGAGTCATTCCACCCTCCAGCTCGGCCGTGTCATCCAAGATGGCCTGCGTGTCATGGAGAAGCAGCCTCTGTCTGAATCGCGGAGGCATGCCATGTTGCTGCTGCAAGCGCTGCTTCAAAGCCTTCACGTCGCTGAGCTCCTCGGCGGGCGCCGCCGCCACTTCCTCCCCTGACATCTGGAGGACGCGCAGCATCGTGCAAGAGAGCAGGCGTCAGGAATCGAACTGCTACAGCCGGGGCTGCAGGAGAACATGACAAGTCCGATCAAAGAATTCACAGCCCCTTCAGACCGCACGGATAGACTCCCCGAATTAATCCCCCGCTTTTTCCCCCACTCTCCCACACAAGTTGAAGGCACTCCACATCCTCTTCATTACTTGTTGAACTCGTGCTTAAGCGTGCGAGAGGGGGGTGTGTCAGGGTGGTTCTTAGGTTTTGGAGACTGGTTCGCGAGCCCTAAGACCGCTACGGGAGCTCCGCCGCTCCCTTCAGGGTATTGGGGTTTAGGGCCGCAAGTCACGTTAAGGCGGTTAAGGCCCCAAAGCCATCCCGGCCCGAAATTCACCCTCCCACTGCCCCACACCCACACACACACGCGCACGCGCACACGTCCCAAGCCTCTTCGAGTTGCATGGGTCCCAGCTTCCGGCGGAGGCGGCCTCACGCTTTGTAGGGTCAGATGGGAGGGTTTAGGGTTTAGGGTTTAGTAGGGTTTAGGGTTTAGGGTTTAGGGTTTAGGGTTTAGGGTTTAGGGTTTAGGGTTTAGGGTTTAGGGTTTAGGGTGGGCCCTTTCAAGCGGTCCGGGGGCACATCCGGCCTTGCAAGAATCCCCCTCTGGGAAACCTGCATGTTTTAGGTAACGCGACAGAACCAACACCACCAAGACCCCAAGGCCCCCAGAAGCACCCCTTTCAAGGATTGCAGATGTTTTCACGCACGAAGATGCCAACGTAACGTTCGATGCCTGCCATCGTGGACCGACACAAGAATGGACGCCAGATGCAAGAACATGTGCAGGAACGTTCGAGACTTCGGTGATGCGCGCTCTTGTGAATCCTCAGGCCCCAAACCCTATAAACGTTCACGTCATCCTAAGCCCTACCGCCGAATCAACAAAACAAACAAACCCTGCCGCCATAAACCCTCAAGCCTTAAACTACTCCCCCCATGAAGCCCGCAATCGTAAACCGAAAGCTGTAAACTCCGAATGTGCAACCCCAATCCCCAATCCGTAACCCACAAAAGCCATACGAAAGCATAACTCAGCGCTAAACCCTGCTGCATCAAGGTTTCCTCCCCAAACCACAGGAAAACTCCTGTCCAAACCCCAAGACGAACCCGAATGCAGATACTTGTCACGTACACGGCAACCAAAAAAGACACGTCTCTCTTTCTCTCTCTCTTTCTCCTGTTCGTCTCTCTCTAACCTCGCTCTCAATTTTTATCTCTTCTTTCGATAACTCTGCTCTCGTGTCTCTCATCTCGCTCTCTCTCTCTCTCTCTCTCTCTCGGTCATTCTCCCTCCCTCTCTCATTCGCCCTCTCTTTCTCTTTCTCATTTTCTCTCTCTCTCTCTCTCCAGTTCTCTCTCAAATTATCTAGTTCATTCTCCCTTTCATTCACTCTCGCTCTCTGTCTCTTTCGTTTTTTTTCTCTTTCTCTCTCTCCCTCTCCAGAGTGAGCAGAGACGCAACAAAAAGCAAAACAACTGCACATAGTAAGCGAAGACGCGCCAATAAGAAAGAACAACTGCCTGTAGATCATACAGTACGTGAACGGTGTACCAATACACGGAACAACCGCACATAGTAAGCGAAGACGCACCAATAAGCAGAACAAGCGCACATAGAGCGCAGACGCACCGCTAAGCGAAACAACCGCACGGCAAAGATACGCCAGTAAGCAAAGCGAAGACGCACCAATAAGCAGAACAACCGCACATAGTAAGCGCAAACGCAACAAGAAGCAAAGCAACTGCATATAGTAAGCGAAGACGCATCAATGCTCAAAGCAACTGCATAAGTAGACCATATAGTAAGCGAAGACGCGCCAATATGCAAAGCAATTGCACACAGTAAGCGAACCAGTAAGCACAACAAGCGCCTCTAGAGCGAAGACGCACCAAGAAGCAAAACGATTGCATCTAGTTAGCAAAGACGTGCCAACCCCCAAAGTCCCGAGCCGCGTGGAATTGCACAGGACCCTTCCAGAGGCGTCAGCCTCACGCTTGGGATGAGTTGAGAAGGCTTCAGGGGCTGTAGGGTCAGATGACAGTTGGGGGGCAGTTTCGGACAGTTCCGAGAGTTTCGGTGTTTTCTTTTCAGTTTCGGCAGCTCAGGATTCAAACTTCCGCGCTGGGCTCCCAGAGGGGTTTTCCTCAGGCTCGTCCGGCCCAACACAGGACGTTTTGTGTGAGGTGTTCAGGGAGTCCGGATCAACATTGTTTAGGGTTTAGGATTAGGGTTCAGGGTTTAGGGTTTAGGGTTTAGGGTTTAGGGTTTAGGGTTTAGGGTTTAGGGTTTAGGGTTTAGGGTTTAGGGTTTAGGGTTTAGGGTTTCGGGTTTCGGGTTTCGGGTTTAGCATGCTTGAGGGCTGCAGGGCTCGGTCTTGGAGAGAGCGTGTTTGAGAGGTCCCGGGTGTTTCGAAGGTTTTTGGGGCTTCTCCGAAAACTTCTTGGACCGGTTAAGCAACCAGCGCCCTCCCCCTCGGACCCTGCAGTTTTATGGAACTGCTTCTCATCCCTTCCACCCCCTGAAGAACCCAAACCCGCAAAAACCAAGGCCTCTAAGCACCGAAAACAACAGGCAACTCCAGCGAACCTTTGCGCCCTTCCTTACGTGGCAGCTACATAAGGGTTGGTTCGCTCTATGCTTCAGACAGATCGGGTTTAGGGTTTGGGGGTGTCAAATGCTCTTCGTGACACGATTCCAAATGTAGGGTTTCGGGTTTAGGGCTGAGGGGTAGACCAGCACCGAACCCTGATTATAGGGTCCTTAAGGGAGGGGGTTCAAGGGTTTTATGTAGCCCAAGGTTTCCCGAAGACTCCTCACTACTCCCCAAAGCTCCCGAAGCTTCCCTTTAGGTTCCCTATGCATCTAACTCCCCAGGAGCCCTCCTCCTTAAAGACCCGATACCGCACGTGCTCTTTCGAATCCGAGGCCTCCATAGGCTTAGGGTTTCGGGTTTAGTTTAGCGTTTCGGCTTTATAAACCCTATCAACCTTACGTCGAAGCCCTACGACCGAAACGACAACAGCAACAAGAAAGCTTGCCGCTCTAAGCCCTGAAGACTGAAACGGCTAAGCCCGCATGAAGCCCGCAATCCCAGACCAACAACCGTAAAGTCCGGATGCGAAACCCCCCCCCCCCCCCCACCCCCAATCAATAGCCCAGAAAAAAGGCACAGAAACTTTCCAAAACGCACTCAGCAACTCACGTCGAGCTTCAGACTGACACACAACTCCTAAACCCTAAACCCTAAGCCCTAAACCCTAACACTCTAACACTCTACACCCTAAACCTTGCTGCCCGAAACCAGCAGGCCCGTCCCAACCCCAAACAGGCCCCACAAAACTCGCACGAGGCTCCTAAGAAGCACTCACACTCAACGCCGAAAGGCCCTAATCTTAGCCCCAACGAAGCTGGCGCCCGCAACCCGTTGCCTCCTCCAGCACCCGGCCCCCCTAAACCTGGAAGCCCCCCACCTAGCCTCTAAACCCTAAACCCTAAACCCCAAACCCCTAAACCCTAAACCCTAATCCCATACGTGAACCCGCGCAGGCCGCAACGCGGTGTTTTACGCCGACGCCGAAGGCATCAAGGAGACCTGGCTGGGGGCGTACCCTAAACCCTAAACCCTAAACCCTGGAAATCTCCTTGAACGCTTAACCCTAAACCCTAAACCCCAAACCCCAAACCCCTCAATCCCTAAACCCTAAACCCTAAACAGGTATGAGGTTTCGGTTTACGGGTTCAGAGCTTAGGATACGGGATTCTGGGCTTTTCGTGTCACAGGAACCCTAAACGCCCACCTATAACCCTGAGACCGAAATCCACCCTAAGCTCGAAAGCCTCAAGCCGCATGCGCAAGTTCTAGAAAACCAAAGCCCAAAACACTCACCGAAAACCTGAAACTCTCAACCCGAAACCCTCTGACCCCACCCAAAGCCTATAGAGCCCCTGGAAGCCCCGATTCCCGTTTTATGATTTAGGTTTCTGGGCAGCTGAGTCCTCAACTCCAAGCTCCCCACACCCTAAACCCTAACCCCTAGACCTCAAGGGTTGGGTTTGGGAATTAGGGTTTAGGGTTTAGGGTTTAGGGTTTAGGGTTTAGGGTTTAGGGTTTAGGGTTTAGGGTTTAGGGTTTAGGGTTTAGGGTTTAGGGTTTAGGGTTGAAACCCCGCGGAAAGCCCCATGCTGGTGGGGCGCCCAGGAGCTGGCCGCCGTCGGTGCAAACCTGGACCACCAGTGTGGCAACGAAGGCCAGACCTGAGGGTTTAGGGTTTAGGGTTTAGGATCTAGGGTTAAGGTTTAGGGTTTAGGGTTTAGGGTTCAGGACCACCAGTGTGGCAAAGCAGGCCACAGCTGGCTCAGATTTTGTGGAGTTTTGGTGCTTTGGGGTTGTGGGGTTTCGGGTTTAGGGATTTTGGAGCTTTGGGGTTGTGGGGTTTCGGGTTTAGGGATTTTGGAGCTTGGGGTTTGGGGGTTTAGGGGTTTAGGGTTTGGGGTTTAGGGTTTGGGATTTAGGGATTGAGGGGTTTGGGGTTTGGGGTTTGGTGTTTAGGGGTTTAGGGGTTTAGGGTTTAGGGTTTCGGACAAAGACGGCCGGGTTTTGTTTTCATTTCTCTTGTTTGGGGGGGGAGGGGGGGGCTTTGGGTTTTTGTTTGGGGGATTTTGGGGTTTTGTTTTTTGGGTTTTGAGCGGGTTTGGGGGGGGGGGGGTTGAGGGTTTGGGGTTGGGGTTTTGGGGTTGTGAGGAGCTTTGGGTTTCGGGTTTGAGAGGTTCGACGCGTCTCCTGAGCAGCTTCCGCTGCGGCGCGCAAAAACCCCTAAACAGGAAGCCCTAAACCAACTTAATTCTAGGGGTTCTCTACCTTGGATGCCTAAGGTTGTACCCTTGGGTTTTGGGGCACGATTTTTTTGGATCCCCACGGGAATACAAGGGCCATATTAGGACTATATTAAGGGGGACCTTTCGGGGTACAACCTTAGGGGTACGAGTCTTCACCCCTTGATTAACACCCCTAAACATGAAACCCGAAACCCCCTTAGTGCCCCCAAACATTAGCCCCTAAATCCAAAACAAATCTTGCTGGGCTCGTGGGGGGGCGCTTCGGAAACCCCAGAAAGGGCCTCGCTTCATGAAGCTTCGGGGCTCTCATGATCGTGAGATGTGCGCCGCGCAGCTCCCCTGGTACCCTAAACTCTACACCCTAGACCCTGAACCCGAAACCCTAAACCCTCCCTATCTCTTTAGATTTAAACCCTATTACCCCAACAAAAAAAATCGAAACCTGCTCCCCCCCCCCCGCCCCCCCGAAGACCGACAACACGTACAGGCGGACCCAAACGGACATGGTAAGCCTAGCAGTGAGAGCCCCCAAAAGGTTGAAGGGCCTGTGTCCAGCGCAGGCGCAAGCTGAGCGCCGACGCCGCGAAGACTGCAACATTGTGAGAGAGCATGGCCTTGCCCCCGGGGTGAAAAAGGCTGAGGATCTGCACTTCTGATCACTTCAGTGAAATTCGAGAGGGTTGGGCTCAGGGTTGCTTTTTAGCGGTTTGAGCTTGAGCTTCGTTTCAGGCTCTCGCCGAAAAAGGAGGCTTCGAAGGGGGCCGAAGGTTCACGTTTTTTGGGGTTCGTTGGTTGGGGAGGGTTTAAGGTGCAGTTCGGGGGTAGCGTTGGTGCCTTGCGAAGGGGTTGTTGCCGGGTGCCGGGGTTGCACAGAGATCCCCCACCCGAGCTTGCGTTTTGAGTGGGCAATCGTTAAAGCTTCTCGGGACTTCAAAGCAGGGAAAACAAAACAACCCAAAGCCCGAAACCCCTGAACCACCCCCCCCCCCCCCACAAAAAAAAGAAGAAACAAGTAACAAAAAGAACAACAATAAAACATAACTTGCCAAACGCCAACCCTAAACCTCCGAACTATCCCCACACGACAAGATGGACAGAGGCAACTAGGCCACCCGTCTGCATCCCTGCAGTCCCTGCGAGGCTCGGCCCCGGGCTGGGCTGAGCAATCCTCCGCGCTGCTCGTCTACCAGTTCCCCTTCCCTCCCCCCCACATGCTTGCCTCAGCGGAAGATTGGGTTTGTTAGATCTGTGTGAGCGCTTACCGGCCATTGTGGCATGGAACGGTCGACCTGGTAGACCCTAAACCCTAAACCCCAAAGGGGAGTATGGGGGACTTAAGCTCAACAGACCTTGCAGATTTTCGCAATCGTCTGATGCCTCGACGAGAGCTGAGTCGAGCCCCGACAATTTTTTTGAGGCAGCCCGAAACTCCAAAACCCCTAAACCATTATTTAACCATGACCCCGTTTCTAAACACCTGAACCCTGAACCCTAAAGCTTCAAAGGAGTCCGGAGGGAAGCTGCCTGCATCTCGCCTTGGCGGATGGGGCTCTGGAGAAGGTCCAGGTTGTATGGTTTGGGGTTGGAGGTTTCAGGGCGTTTAAAGCTTGGGGTTCGAAGTTTGGAGCCAGTACACCTCTTTGAGGAAACATTCAGATACAGCATGAACCTTAGACCCTAATCCCAAAACGTCCCCCTTGCGGAGATGGGAGTCCGGCATTGAGCAAGCAGATTACCCCCCTCTCCGCCCCAATCCACCCCGCCCGCCCCCCCCCACCCCGCCCAACCCTCCAACCCCCCCAAACCCTAAAGCCCGAATCCCCCCAAAATCCCAGAGGCCTTAAAAGCCTTCAAAACCCTTAAAGCCCAGCTCTTAAAGCCCCTTTCAGACCCAACACCGAACAACCCTGCAGACACCCAACATAACGTTCATCACACGTCTCCCCCCACCCAAACCCCCACAAAGAAAGGTTCGAAACCTGCCCCCCCCCCCCCCCCCAGACCGACAACACGTACACACACAGAGACCCAAACAGACATGGCATGCCTACAGGAGCCGACAGCGCATGCAGCATGTTCGGGACTTCGGTGTGGAGAGACGGTTACCGACATCTTGTGTGGCCCCTAAGCCCAGGAAAAGGGTTCTTTGAGGGAGCCTTCAGCACGGAGGAAATCCCACCCCTACAAGATCCTAAGCCATGCCACCCTCGGCCCTGTTCAGTTCCTCAAAGCTTTTTGGGCGCCACGCTAGCACTCTGAACTTTAGCTTAAACACTTTGGAGTCAGAAGGCTGGAGACCCCTATAGGCCCTCCCCCAAACCCCGATAAGGTTCTAGCAGGAAAGACGTTCAGGGGCCCCGACTCGGCTTCGGGTGTGCGTTTGCAGATCGCCAGAGCGGCAGCCCTGTCGTCTTCTGTTGGAGATGGCGGGCTTCGGGGTTGTAGGGGGATGTTTTGAGGGTGTTGTTGGGTCCAGGTGCAGGAATTTGGGAGCTTAGGGTTCTGGGTCGTGGGACGTAATGTTCAGCAGATGCCGGCACAAAGAAGCCCGACACTCAACACTAGATGACAACGTGTACAAGAAAGTTCGCGACTTCGGTGACGCGGGCTCTTTCAAATTCTGAGGCCCTGATACTTGGAGAATCATGGGTAAGTCTAAGACGTAGTAGGGTTTAAACGCAGGCTAACTGTAGTCGCCCTGCTTGTAAAAACTCCAAGTACCCCAAATCCGTAAACCCTTCGACTTAAACCCTCCCTATACATCCTCAACCCTTGCACACTTCTCTTGAAAGGACCCGTGAGCCTCCGAGCAAGGCGCAGTCGCGCACAAGCGGCGGGCCTGGAGTTTCACGCGTTTCTGCTTCCGGGGGGTTGATGAAGGGTTTGTGGGGTTTATAGTGTGTGTGTGTGTGTGGGTGTGTGTGTGGGTGGGCTTCGCCCGACACTCTATAAACCCGGAACCCCTGACTCGTCTCCTGAGATTTCACAGTTTGTGGAAGGGCTTCTGCGGGGGTGTAAGCTTCATGAAGAAGTATTCCTCCACTCCGAAACTCTGGGAAGTCGCTACGCCGCTACGTGCAAGGCGAGACCCCCGAAAGCTCAAAGCTTAGCCGAGTCTATGCGTGGAGATCCAGTCTAGTAGCTTACAACCCCTCTAAAATCTGTGAATCATCTCTATATACCTGTCAGGACAAAATGATGGCTCAAGCCGAACCCAACGATAAACCAGGTCCGAAATCCCAAAGCTCAATTTTTCTTCGTTGTCGCAGGGATCCGCTCTCACTGCGACCTCGGCCGCTTCCGATCCTCCAGCAACGTGACGATCTCAGTATGGCCTGCTTTGGAGGCCAGCGTCAGAGCCGTCCTGCCTTTGTGGTCGGCCAGGTCCTTGTCAGCACCGGCCTCCAGCAGCAAAAAACGAGCAACTCCAGCATGACCAGCCCTGGATGCAGCCATCAAAGATGTTGTGCCATGGTGGCTTGTCCTGTCCTTGTCAGCGCCCGCTTCCACCAGCATGCGGGCCACTTCCACACGGCCCTTTGCAGAGGCCTGCATCAACGCGGTGTAGCCCATGTTGTTGGCCAGGTCCATGTCAGCACCGGCCTCCAGCAAAAGTCGTGCCGTCTCAAGATGACCTTTCTCAGAGGCCGCAATCAGTGCAGTGCCACCTTCGTTGCTGGCCAAGTCCTTGTCGGCACCAGCCTCCAGCAGTGTCAGAGCCGTGACGCCCTGGTCGGTGGTGAGGTCCTTGTTTGCACCTGCGTCCAGTAGCACTTTCGCAGTCTCTGTGTGGCCATCCTCAGAGGCAATCATCAGGGCTGTGAAGCCCCGACTATTGGCCAGGTCCCTGTCGGCGCCAGCGTCCAGTAGCACTTTCACAGTGTTGGAATGGCCTTTATTAGAGGCAAGCAGCAGAGCCGTCCAGCCCTGGTTCATGGCCAGGTCCCTGTCCGCGCCAGCGTCCAGTAGCACTTTCGCAGTCTCTGAATGGCCTTTATCAGAGGCAAGCATCAGGGCGGTGTGACCCTGGTTGTGAGCCAGGTCCTTGTCGGCGCCGGCTTCCAGCAGCACCCTTGCAGTCTCTGCATGGCCATCGTGAGAGGCCAGTGTCAGAGCTGCGTAGCCGTAGTTGTTGGTCAGGTCGTTCTTGGCACCGGCCTCCAACAGCAGTCTGGCAACCTCCGACTGACCACTTTTGGACGCCAGCATCAGAGCTGTGGTACCAAAGTTGTTGGCCAGGTCCTTGTCAGCACCGGCCTCCAGAAGCGGACGAGAACCCCAACGTGACACATGTCTTTGGGGGGTAGGCATGGGGGGAGTGGCATGCTAGGGGTACTCCACGGCTGCCAACTGGATACTCCAGGTCTTTTGGGTGGGAGAGGCAATCAATCCCTAAGTTGAAACCATCAAGGCCACCAGCCTGGAGCAACATCCTCGCTGTCTCCAAATGGCCCTGCCCAGAGGCGAGCATAAGCGCCGTGTTTCCATTGCGGTCTTCGGCCCAGTCCTTATCGGCACCGGCCTCCAACAAGAGCTGCACAAGATCCACGTGGCCTTCGCGTGACGCTGCCCATAGAGGCTGTGCAGGCCATGGAGGCTGCGCAGCTGCCTGTCGAAACTCGCTGGCCTTGTGGATGTCTGCGCGCGCCTCCAGCAGCAAGCGCGCGTTTTCAAGTTGGCCAAAAAAGGATGCAGCGACAAGCGGTGTTTCGCCACGCGGGTCCTCCAAGTCGGGGTCCTGAAGAGGGGACGTTGGGGCGGCTTCAAGGTTTGAGGGGCTTGGGGGAGCGTTCCTGGTTCGGTGGCCCTACTCCCCAAAACTCCGAGTCCTCTGGCCGCAGCAAGATGGACTCGACCTGGAAGGTCGCGACGCGCAGCTACGAACAGGATGCTGTACTCTAAGCGACTCATATCTTTGCAATAAGCCCTCAGCCCTGCACATCCCTATAGGGTTTGGATTTAGACCCTGCCTGAACAGCAGAAGCTGGCTGCTGCGGTGAGCTCATCCGTTGCAGGGGAGGGCTCGTTGAAATTGAGCAAAAGCAGCTGGAGAGTCCTTCCACCCTCCAGCTCAGCATTGTCATCTAAGATGGTTTGCGTGTGATGGAGAAGCAGCCTCTGCCTGAATCGCGGAGGCATGCCATGGTGCTGCCGCAAGCGGTGCTTCAAAGCCTTCACGTCGCTGAGCTCCTCGACGGGCACCGCCGCCACTTCCTCCCCTGACATCTGGAGGACGCGCAGCATCGTGCAAGAGAGTAGCTCTGGGAATCTAACTGCTATAGTAGCCTGGCTTGCGCAAAGCCGGGCGCTGCAGGAACATGAAAGTCGAATCAACCAGTTCGCAGCCCTAGCGGTCAGCAGGCTGCGCGGATAGAATCCCCCGCTTCCGGGCCCCCCCCCTATTCAATTCTAAACAGGTAGAAGACACTCCACATCCTCTTTATCTCTGTTCGGAACACACAGCATGCAAAAAGGGAGTCCGGTTCTTGGGCATCCCGGCCCGAAATTCACCCTCCCACTGCCCCACACCCACACACAGACACGCACGCACACGCACACATCCCAAGCCTCTTCGAGTTGCATGGGTCCCCCCCAGCTTCCGGCGGAGGCGGCCTCACGCTTGGGATGAGTTGCGAAGGCTTCCAAGAGCTTTGTAGGGACAGATGGGAGGGTTTAGGGTTTAGGGTTTAGGGTTTAGGGTTTAGGGTTTAGGGTTTAGGGTTTAGGGTTTAGGGTTTAGGGTTCGGGGTTTAGGGTTTAGGGTTGAACCTTTCAAGCTTGCCCTGAAGGTCCGGGGGCACATCCGGCCTTGCAAGAATCCCCCTCTGAAAACCCTGCATGCTTTAGGGAACGCGACAGAACCCAAAACCACCAAGACCCCAAGGCAGAAGCACCCCTTTCAAGGATTGCAGATATTTTCACGCACGCAGATGCCCAACGCAACGTTCAGCAGATGCCTGCCATCGAGGACCGACACAAAAATGGACCCCGACGCCAGATGCAAGAACATGTACAGGAACGTTCGAGACTTCGGTGACGCGGGCTCTTGTGAATCCTCAGGCCCCAAGCCCTATAAACGTTCACGTCATCCTAAGCCCTACCGCCGAATCAACAAAGCAAGCAAACCCTGCCGCCCTAAACCCTCAAGCCTTACTTAAACCACGCCCCCCATGAAGCCCGCAATCGTAAACCGAAAGCTGTAAACTCCGAATGTGCAACCCCCAACCCCCAATCCGTAACCCGCAAGAACCGTACGAAAGCATAACTCAGCGCTAAACCCTGCTGCATCAAGGATGCAGATACTTGCCACGTACACGGCAACCAAAAGAGACACGTCTCTCTTTCTCTCTCTTTCTCTTGTTCGTCTCTCTCTGACCTCGCTCTCAACTTTTATCTCTTCTTTCGATAACTCTCCTCTCCTGTCTCTCATCTCTCTCTCTCTCTCTCAGTCATTCTCCCTCCCTCTCTCATTCGCCCTCTCTTTCTGTTTCTCATTTTCTCTCTCTCTCTCTCTCTCCAGTTCTCTCTCAACTTATCTAGTTCATTCTCCCTTTCATTCACTCTCGCTCTCTGTCTCTTTCTTTTGTTTTTCTTTCTCTCTCTCTCTCTCTCTTTCCAGAGTAAGCAAAGATGCAACAATAAGCACAACAACTGCACATAGTAAGCGAGGGCGCACCAATACGCAAAACAACTGCCTGTAGATCATATAGTACGCGAACGGTGTACCAATATACGAAACAACCGCACATAGTAAGCGAAGACGCACCAATAAGCAGAACAAGCGCGTATAGAGCGCAGACGCACCGCTAAGCAAAACAACCGCACGGCAAGTGAAGATACGCCAGTAAGCAGAGCGAAGACACACCAATAAGCGGAACAACCGCGCATAGTAAGCGCAGGCGCAGCAAGAAGCAAAGCAACTGCATATAGTAAGCGAAGACGCATCAATGCTAACTGCATACAGACCATATAGTAAGCGAAGACGCACCAGTAAGCGAAGACGAACCAATAAGTAAAACAAGCGCCTCGAGAGCGAAGACGCACCACGAAGCAAAACAACTGCATATAGTGAGCGAAGACGCGCCAACCCCCAAAGTCCCGAGCCTCATGGAATTGCACGGGACCCTTCCAGAGGCGTCGGCCTCACACTTGGGATGAGTTGAGAAGGCTTCAGGGGCTGTAGGGTCAGATGACAGTTGGGGGGCAGTTTCGGACAGTTCCGGGGGTTTTGGTGCCCTTTTTTCGGTTTCGGCAGCTCGGGATTCAAACTTCCGCGCTGGGCTCCTAGAGGATTTTTCCTCAGGCTCGTCCGGCCCAGGACGTGCTCTTTCGAATCCTAGGCCTCCATAGGCTTTGGGTTTAGCGTTTAGTTTAGCGTTTCGGGTTTATAAACCCTATAAACCTTACCCCGAAGACCTACGACCGACACGACAACAACAACAAGAAAGCTTGTCGCTCTAAGCCCTGAAGCCTGCAACGGCTAAGCCTTCATGAAGCCCGCAATCTTAGACCAACAACCGTAAAGCCCGGATGCGAAACCCCCCCCCACCCCCCAATCCCTAAACCCTAAACCCTAAACCCTAAACCCTAAACTCAATAGCCCAGAAAGAAACCACGGAAACTTTCCAAAAAAGCACTCAGCAACTCACGTCGAGCTTCAGACTGGCGCACAACGCCTCAGCCCTAAGCCCTAAGCCCTAAGCCCTAAGCCCTAAACCCTAAACCCTAAACCCTAAAGCCTACATATTCGAATACAAACATGATATCATGTCTAAGTATCCATATCTATATATCTTTATATGTATTAATTTACCCATCTTTTCTTCCCTGGTTCCTTCAATGAGCCCCAGATCTGAAACCCTGCAGCCTTCAAAAAAGGTCACAAGGTCTTCGAAGACCAGGAACGCTTTCGAGAATATTGCCATACTATTACCACAACATTCCCATCATGTATCATAATGTACTAACAGTAAGAAACCATACTATGACCACAATATTCCCATCATGTAGTATAACGTACTAACAATAATAATCCCAAGGGAAAAAAAGGCTAAACTTTATTATTCCTACGAAATAAGGAAACCCAAAAAGTTTAAAGTTTAGCATTTGGAGAAGTAAGTTAATAATATTAATCATCATAATAATAATCATCATAATAATAATCCCTATTAAGGACTGTTAAGGAAATATTAATCATCATAATAATAATCATCATCATAATCAGAATAATAATCCCTGTTAAGGACTGCTTGCTTTCTACACCCAGGTGGCCTGGGCAGGCAGCGCTGTGCTGGGCATCCAGCCTTGGAGCGAAAAGACTTCTGGGGGGTTTAGGGTTTAGGGTTTGGGGTTTAGGGTTTAGGGTTTAGGGTTTAGGGTTTGGGGTTTAGGGTTTAGGGTTTAGGGTGAAGGGTGAAGGGATAAAGAACTGCCTGAAAACATTCAACAACATGCACAGCCTTTACTTCCTCGACCCTGAACCTTAAGTCCTGGCTCTTTGAGGACCTGTGCCTGCTGCCATTTTCATGCCTTCAATGCTGCAAAACCCACTTTTGGACCCGAACAGCCCTAACACCAAACAATCACGAAGACACCCATCTCAATGTTCAGAAAAGGCCCCCCTCCCCACCCCCAGAGACCAACAGCTCAATCAAGCCTAATCCCAATGCAGCATGATGTTCAGGCTGCCTTAGTCACGGAGAGCCTTTCGAATCCTTGCGCCTTCAACTCCTCGCGCCTTCAACCCCTCAAGAACCCAAGCCAGAAGCTTTCCTGAACTAAACATGAACCCTGAACCTTCCCGTCCGAAGCCGCAACACCTTGAACCATGCCTTCATGAAGCCCCTTTGTGAAAGCCCAAGCAAACCCCGAACAACATCCCTAAACTCTGAACCCGAAGCCCCGAAAAACCCTGCAGCCAGTGGTGAAACCCACAAGCCATTCAAAAGACCCTACTTGGAGCTTCATCGGTAAGTCTAAGACGTATTTGGTCGCCCAGTAGCCATATGATCATCAGGGCACGCTTTTCCTCTTTCATTTGGGCTACCAAGCCTTGTAGGGTTTCATGTCTTATGACCCGACTTATGGCCCTACTCTCAAGTACCCGAAGGCCCTAAGGATCCTAAACCCCTTAAAAGCCCTCCCTAAACCCTCAACTTAGCCCTGAAACTCTACCTGAAAGTATCCAATGAAGCCCCAAGCAAGGCGCCTTCGGGCTCGCCCCCAGGTGAGCGCCAAGGGGCCGGACCTGGAGTTGAACGGCTGGGGAGCGGGGGAAGGGTTAGGGTGTAGAGCGTAGAGGGTTTACAGGGTTTCTCTAGGGCTTATGGGGTTTGTAGGGAGTTTTCAAGGCAGCGTTGCAAGCGCTCAGGCAGTTCAGGGAGTTCAGGGCGTTGAGGGGTTCGGGAGTTCAGGCCTGCATTTGGGGGCTTCGCCGGCTTGGAAGTCGACCACTCTAGAAGTTGCTTCGGAGAATGGTCGTTGATAGGCGGGGATGTGGGGTCATTGCCTCCTCTAGCACCCGGCCCCCCCAAAAACCTGGAAGCCCCGACGCGCGTCCTGAGGAGCTTCCGCTTCTACGCTACTACCCCTAAACATGAAACCCTAAACCCCCTTAGTGCCCCTAAACACCAACCCCTATAAGTCCCAAAAGTTCTTGTTGGGCTCTTGGGGCCGCTTTGGAAACCCCAGAAAGGGCTTCGCTTCATGGAGCTTGGGGGCTCTCACGATCTTGCGACGCCGCGCAGCTCCCCTGGTAGCCGAAACCCTAAAGAGTGTACCCTAAAAACCCTGTACCCTAAGCCCGAAATCCCAAAGACTAACCCTAAACCCTGTGCCCTACACCCACTGGCAACAGTTGGCTCCAAAACTCTGAACGGGTTATTGGTTCTACTTGGAGGTTCATGGTGCTCACTAACCAATGCTAACTGTACTTATAACTGTACTTATATGCATATTGGGGCACTTGAGGGGCTTACGAGTGGGTTATAAGTACAGTTCTAAGTTTAGGGGGCTTAGAGGGTTTGTAGGATTTAGAGGGTTTAGGGGGGTTTAGAAGGTTTAGGGCTTAGGGGCTTAGAGGCTTGGAATTTAGGAGGTTCAGAAGGTTTAGAGGGTTTAGGGGGTTTAGATGGGTCAGAGGGTTTAGGGGTTTAGAAGGTTTAGGGTTTAGGGGTTCAGAGGGCTTAGGGTTTATAGGGTTTAAAGGGCTTAGAGGGTTTAGGGGTTTAGGGGGTTTAGAAGGTTTTGGGTTCAGGGGGTTTAGGGGTTTAGAGGGTTTAGAGGGTTTAGAGGGTTTAGGGGGTTTTTGGGTTTAGAGGGTTTAGAGGGTTCATGGGGTTTGGAGGGTTTGTAGAGTTTAGAGGGTTTGGAGGGTTTGGAGGGTTTGGGGGTTTAGCGGGTTTAGAAGGTCTAGGGCGTAGGGGTTGAGGGCTTAGGGGTTTAGGGGGCTTAGAGGGTTTAGGGGGTTTTAAGGGTTTGCGGGATTTAGAGGGTTTATGGGATTTAGAGGGTTCAGGGGGTTTAGAGAGTCTAGGGGGCTTAGAGGGTTTAGGGTTTGTAGGGTTCAGGGGTTAGGGTGCAAGGCGACACCCCGAAAGCTGCTTCAAACCTGACCGAGCCGAGGCACTTGTCAAGGAGGGGCCGTGTTGAGGCATCTCCCGCGACCTCGCCGCCACGCATGCCACGACCTTAACCCTAAACCCTCAACCCTAAACCCCAAACCCCAAACCCTAAACCCTTGAACCTCAAGCTGAATTTGAAGCGATGAGGGTTTGAGCCTTTTGGGATTTCAGGAGTTTTGGGGCTGCAGGATTCGTTTCAGGCTCTCGCGGAATAGGAGGCTTCGAAAGGGCTAAAGGACGGGGGGGGCGCCGAAGGTTCGCGACGTTTAGGGTTACGCTGGGTTTAGGGTTTAGGGTACTTTTAGGCTTCAGGATTTCACTTAGGGAAGAGGGTTGACCTGTGAAGGGGTGGCCGGGTTGCGCCGGGAGCCCCCACCCCCTACCACCGAGATGGCCCAAGCTGAAGCTATGAGAGCTCAACCAAACCCTCCTTAACCCATAAAAAGGCCTCAACGCCCTAAACCCCGAACCCCCCCCCCCCAAAAAAAAAAAAAAAACAAAAAACAAACCAGTCCTAAACCTCGAAACCCTGAGCCCTGGAGCCAACAAAAGATGCTGAAACCTTCTGTCCCCAAGCGGAAAGACGGACAGAGGCAGTTCGGGCACACCCTAAACCCTAAACCCTAAACCCTAAACCCTAAACCCTAAACCCTAAACCCTAAACCCTAAACCTTAAACCCTGCAAGGCTGGGCCCCCTTCGCAATCCAACGTGCTGGTCACAAGCCTGCCTCGGTGTGGAAGATTGGGGTGCTTTTAGGCCTGCATGTTTTAGGGATCGTCGGCTGTTTTCTGGGCATGAAGCAGTAGACATTGCAAACTCTGCAGTCGTTTTGGGTCGCAGGAAAACATGCCTTGGCAAGAGCTGAGATCGAGCCCCGACACGTTGTTTCGGCATCCTCCGCCAGAATTCTCACAACAGAAGCTAGAGTGCCAGAGCACCCAAGCCGGTGGGCCAATTGCAGCCGCCACGCTACAGTACATACAGCACGTTGTGTTTTTTGCGCATGTTTTTTCTCGAAGAAAGTGTACTGTCCTGAACACATTGTACGATATACTTGCATGAGACATCGGCCATGTCTTTGATTGCCGTAGGCTCACCTGAAAAGTTGGTTAACAAAGATTTCGCCTCATGCGGCTCAAAGAGTTCGCCCGGCACAAGTTCTGCACCAGGAAACAACGTGACATTGTCACGCATGCCCCTTGCCGGAGCTTGTGTGCATGGGGGGCTGCAAGGGCTCAGTATGGAGCCATGGGGTCTTACCAAGTGAGATGCTCAAGGCGTGGAGGCTCTGAGGCTGCTGGGGTGTTTGGGCTAAGCCCTTGCAGGTGCTCAAGCAGCACCGGTGGAGACCCTGGAGGGCTTGGCCCTGGATTTCCGGGTGCTCCGCCCCCCATTCTTCTTCAAACCCTTAGCTTTGCCCTTCTTGGCTGGAGGCAACTTCGACTCAAGGTCGACAGGATTCGAGCTCTCCTCGCTGCACCATGCAGGAGCACGACGGTCCTCCGCGATGGTCAATGGCAACTTCAGAGACGCAGACCTCAGGAGGACTTTCTTTCTCACTGCCGCACGCCACACCATCAACCATCACAGCAGTCTCCGAACGGGATGAGAAACCTCGCCTCTCCCAACATCCCCAACCTGCGAGATCACACAGCATCACAGCACCCCGGCCTCATTTGAAGGTCCTGGCGAACAAGGCGCACTTTGCCATGCTTCCTCCTCCAAGAAGGGACAATGAGGACACAACGTCAAGAAGTGCCAGCTGTCTGCACCGGCATGTACACGTCTACACAGATGTATGTCTCAGGTTGCGAAGGGAGGTGCCACGCGACAGCAAGACAAAACGATTCTGGGAGGTCGGGGGATGCCCTTCGGGCCCACGTACGCGCCTTTGTGTCGACGGCTTCGGCGCTGTCAATCACCAAAATCCCAACGTCCAACATGTCCGTGGAGATGGCCGGAGGCTCCTCTACCTTAAGTGCACGTTGTGGTTGGACCACTCTGAACATATGACTCATATGACGCCTTCCAACATTCACTTTGTTGTTCTGGTTGGCCCAGGCACGGATTCTGAGCCCATGAGGTTCGGCTCCGGGGCTCCGGGAAGCTCCTCTCATGGACCCGGCTGCCGTCTTATAAGACTCGAAGGTGTATGACTCAGGGGCCGTTCCAAGGTGCGAAGCTTTGGGCGCTTCTTGAGACGGGAACGTCTATCCCCAACATGGGAGCATCCTGGTCCGGATTTTACTATACTACACTTCAATTACTCTTCGGAGATACTTGCACTTTTGCGCACGGCCTTTCTCGCTTGCCGTCGCTCGCCTTGTCAGTGAACATCGGGGGGCGTGAAAGAAACTCATGCGGCCATGTCGTGTCGCACGCTTTCGGGCGCGTTCGCTGGCAGTCTGGGCGTCTGAGGGCTTTGATCATGATCAGGAACTGGTAGATGCAATCAGCTTTTCTAATGTCTGCCCCTACTACAGTTGCCCTTCCTCCTTCGGTACTCTAAGCATCTAGGGTTGGGCACTACAGGGAAACGCGACTGCTGTTCGAGTCGGTTTCTCACTCCAGACGTAGCCGAAGGAAGCAATCGCATGGGGCGATCTCATGAGCTGCACCGCTGGCATCTCTGTACTTCTGTGCTCGGGACGCTGCTCAGTCAGCTGGCAAAATCCTATGCAACACTGCTTCTGCTAGCTCATGGTGCGGGCATGGATGCTGTGGTCAGCGCATGCGTGCTGGTATCTGGGCACGGAAATCGCAAGGGGACTGCTAGTCCTCGTACTTAGACCGTCAGTCATTGCCGGGAATTTCGGCGGGATCTCTGCGTGTCCACGCATGAGGGCGCGACAACCTTTGGCGATGTTCTCTACACTCAAAATCACTCAAACTCAACTTTACCATGTGTATAGATAGATAGATAGATAGATAGATAGATTAATGGATTAGATCGATGGATAGATAGATGGATAATAGATATTCAGATACATCTCACAACATCTCTGTCATCTCTGTAAAGTCGTACCAGACCTTTGTGAGTACAACGCATGGGTTTGAACAAACGTGGTTTGACACTGGTGGGAAGACTCCGTCGGGTCCCACGGTCCGCCTCCCCGCTATTATCTTCAATAAAGCCCTAAAGACTCCCCTGCTCCGAGCGCTCCCTGGTCTCCTCATGCAAATTCTCGGAAGGGGCGTCTTTGCCCCGAGCGTGCTGCGGTGCCGGGGAGTCCTTGCGTAGAAAGCGACTCCGACGTCCGAACATGCCCATGTGCAAGGTCGTACATACATTGCAAAATGAACCACAAGCCTTGTGACAAGACAACCGTTTGTTTTTGCACGGCCTGGCTCTGCTCCTCCTGGAAACATGGTTTGAAAACCTAGCGTAGGAAGCCATGCTCCACCAACATGGAGAACCCTAAGCTAACCAAGGAAAGTAACGCAGTGGAGAACTCTAAGGTCCTCTTCGATTGCATCGATGCGGACGCCCACGGTGTCGGCTCTGGGTGCTTCTTCACTGGCCGGGATGTCATCGGGCGCAAGCTTGAACTCCAGGTCACAAACTCGCACAGCATAGCCTGGAAACTTGTCAAAACTCCACAGGCCACGAAAAAAAGTGCGCCTCAAGCTGACGCACCGGTATATATGTGCATCCCGCCTGCAAAAAGCCACGTGCTCAGGAGGAGGCTCAAGAACTGCACAAGCAGTTGATCAGCCGTCTGGGCTGAGTAGAGAAGCGAGTAGGCGGTGATGCACCCGCAGAAAAATGCCTCCGAGCGTTGCTCCTCCTCAACAGCGGCTGCGGCACTTGCCAGAAGAAGCTTCGCTTGCCATGGTTCCAAGCTACAACACGAAGACTCAAGTCAAAAAAGTCCCTGTCAAACGCCGAAGCAGGCCCTTTACTTTGAACATCCACGTCCTATGAGGGCGCTGTAAGGATCATCCAGGATATGGGCACTGTAGAGATGCTCTGTAGGATGTGGTTTTGGGATACGACCCGAGCTGAGTCCAAGCCACCTCGATGAAGTCCAAGAGGTCCTTCCGCATGAGGCCTGTGCGCAAGGAGTCCTTGATCGCCTGTGCGTCATGTGCGTGTGACGCAGGGAGACTCAGGGATGGAGAGCTTGGCTCGACACGTCTTGAAAGTGTTGTATACCTGACTACGACCTCTAGATCTGTGTGACTGACTCGGTGCTTTCTCAAGATTGTGGAAGACAACTCAACGGTTCTCCGGGAAGCAGGCTCCATTCCTGCAGGCCTCGCGGAGACGCCAAGGAGGGAGGGCAGACAGCTGCTTCAGCACACTGCGAGCCACCAGGAAGCTGATCACCCCAGCGAACAGGTGGTGCTTCGTGACCAGCAAGGTGACGATGGTGTTGATGTCAAGCCCAACATCCAGCACCAGCAAGGCCAAGCCCTGCCACAGCCCGGCCCGCCAAGGCCACGAGAAACCGACCACCGGCCTGAGACTCTTGTGCACCGTGCAGAAATCTTGGGGGCGAGTGCTCTGAAGCAACTCTTTTACGGCCCAGCGCTTCACGTCCTCAGGAACTCTGCGCTTTCGAATCCGCGCTCGCAAGCTGGGCGCGCAGGAGTTCAGGACTGCGCAGAGCAGACAGAGCAAGTAGAAGCCCAGAAGGCCCAAATACGAGTGCCGAGCCAGATCAAAAAGACCAATTGCTGAAACACCGCCAGGGGCCCACTGGAAAAGCCAGTGCTGACGCAGCCGGCTGCTATCCCACGCATTGAACTTGCTCCGCGACCAGTCCACAAGGGCAGGATTCAGCAGCATGGAATCGGAGGCGCCCACCGTGGAATGTATGGAAAACAAGTACGCGTCGCCAAATACCGAGAAGTATAATCCGCCACAAAGACATGTCAAGATCAGAGTGCGCAGGAAGCCGGCCACCTGGACAGCGGCTTCGGGAAACCGTAATTTCTAGTCGCTCACTGGTCTTGGAAATGTGGGTGCGACTGTGGTCTCAAACTGTGCTAAGCCGACAAAGCCTTAGAGGGCTGCAGGTGTTAGGGTTGAGGGCTTCATGCTTCAGGTTTAGGGCTTATGTAAGCTTCACGACAAGGGATAGGGCTTAAGGGTTCAAGTGCTTGCAGGACTGAGGGGTTTAGGGTTTGAAGTTCGGGGTTGGCTTCATCGCGACGTGGTGGCTGGTTGATGCCCTGGCGGTGATTACTTACACCCTCAAATCTAAACCCAAAGCCTACATTCGAAACCATAAAACCTGAAATCGACACCACAACAAACCCAAACCCAAAACACCAAAACACGAGCCCTAAACCCCAAACATCCCCAAACCACGAGCCCTAAGCCCCAAACCCCGTTTGAAAAAAACGAACTTGCTGCGCGTGGCGTCTGCCTCATTGACCCTCACTTGCTGTTGATCCTGATAAGCATCTCGACCAGTTGCTCCCCGGAAATCCCAGAAATTCCTCCCAGAAAAAAGTTTCGCCTGGCCTTGTCTTTCAGGGCCCGGCCCAGCCCTCCAAAGTGGCGCTTTCACTGACCCGCCTACAAGGAGGAGGAAAAGAAGCCTCCATAAAGGCCCATTTCCGCCATCAAAAACCCTGCTAGAATCGACATGAATGACGGTACCGGAATGCCTTACGCGAGCCTCTTCAGTGATCCACTATGAACGGCCTACATGGGCGTTTCGAAGGGGAACCGATTGCCCGAAACCTTTGTAAGAGCATGTCGCCGAGGTGGCTATAAACTGAATCTTCGGAAGTGAAGTCGTGTGTCTCTTCTTCGTAACTCGTTCCCCTTGTTCAGAAAGCTCATACGTGACAAAACCACAGGAGCTGAGCGAGCAAAGTTGGGCCTGTGAGGCTGTGTCCTTGGTCATGATGGCCTTCGCGGGGGCTTGGAGCAGACTCCCGACTCCGTAGTGCCTGGCTGCCGGGCCGACGTAGCAGAGGAGGACCACCGGCAGCCACCAAATCCAGCGAACCAGCAAGTTCGCGAACCCCAACCACAAAACGGCAACTAAGACTTCGAGCCACCTCCACAGCCTGAGGAGCCACGCGTTTTTCGCAAAGGCTAGGCTCACCAGCTGCTTGGCACCCTGCTCGAAGGGGTCCTCCGCCAGCCGTCTGCTTTGCCGCTTCTTCGTCCACTTGGCTGCGAGAGTCTCCAGACGAATGGCGACAACTGCCGCGCTGACAGCGGAGACCAATGCAACCCATGTGAGCCAGTCGGACAGGGTGTTGGCAATCACATCCTCGAACGTGATGCGGGATTGCAAGAACTCCTTCATGCCAAGATGAATGGCTCTCCCTTTTTCACAGGCAGTTCTCACGCCGGACAGACCAAACCCCACGATGAAAAGCGCGACCCCCAAAACCCACGGCCAGACCGGCGCCTGCGAGAGCGAAATGTCCACCTACAACGAGTGAGTGCAATTTCGAGCACGGAATGCGCACCGACGCCGGAGAAAGTACCATCGCGAAGCCAAATGCCACGCTTCGAGACGTGCGGCGTGCTCACGGGACTTTCAGAAATGATGCCCGGCCAAGAATGTGCTAGTTCTGCACTTCACGAGGAGCATGCAAGGAAAGAGCTCCGTGTCGAGCACGCAGATCCTTGTAAGGGACACACGAGGCGAACCCATCCAACACCCCCAAAAAAGCAGGAGCGTACGTCCCATGTTTTCGCAACACGGAGCCACCCAAGCCTCAAAAGGGTGCAATCTTGGGCGTTTGTACGTAACCAGCCACCCTGGAATCCCGTAGTCAAAGCCCACCTGTGGGTGAAAGCTGCGCGCCCGGGCGTTGAACAACTATCTCAACCTAACCCTCTTTACTCTTCACGTTAGAACCCCTTAGCAACCTTAGCGTTGCCAGGTTACTTGGGGAAAAACATCGAGAGAACAATCCATGATGTCATGAAGCCAGTCTCTTGTTGCCCGTCCTTGGCGTCGGGATCCTTCAGCCGGTCCACGAGTGCGCCAAAGATGTCAGCCCAACTGGGGCGCCCGCCACAGCTGGCAAGCCAGAAATGCACATCCGTCTCCCGCAAATCCTCCGGCTTTGAGCACTGCAAGTCCGCCGCAGCCTCCTTCCAGGCTTGAGGGACTTCGGTCAGGTTGAGATGGCAAACTGTGTAGACCAGGAAGCGGCATTCCAATTCAACTGTCAAGCTGTCTGTGTCAGCAGCACTTGCTTCGAGCCATTGCGCCAGGAGGAGTTGGATGACCTGAAGGCGGTGCTCTCTGGCTGCGGTGTGCAAAGGAGTGTCGCCCAAGTCGTCCGCAAGCTTGAGGCAATCAGGACATTGCTGGGCAAGGACACGAACGATCTCGGTGTTGCCATAACTGGCTGCCGTGTGCAAAGGAATCCGGCCGTCATCGTCCGCAAGCTTGAGGCAATCAGGACATTGCTGGGCAAGGAAACGAACGATCTCGGTGCTGCCATAACTGGCTGCCGTGTGCAAAGGAGTCACGCCCCACTCGTTAGCAACCTTGAGGCAATCAGGCCATTGCTGGGCAAGGAAACGAACGATCTCGATGTCGCCATGACCGGCTGCTAAGTGCACAGGAGTCTCGCCCCAGTCGTTAGCAAGCTTGAGGCCGTCGGGCCATTGCTGGGCAAGGAAACGAACGATCTCGGTTTTGCCATAACTGGCTGCTCTGTGCAAAGGAGTCCTGCCGTCATCGTCCCGAAGCTTGAGGCCGTCGGGCCATTGCTGGGCAAGGAAACGAACGATCTCGATGTTGCCATGACTGGCTGCTATGTGCAAAGGAGTCCAGCCCCAGTTGTCAGCAAGCTTGAGTCCGTCGGGCCACTGGTCTAACAGAAGCTTCACGAGCTCGATGCTGCCGTTGTGGCAAGCGAGGTGCAACGGCACGCGGTCCAAACCGTCCGTGGCTTGCGCACCCTCTGGCCAGGCAGTGAGTAGTAACCGCACGACAGCGACATCTCCCTGCCAGCTGGCTTCATGCAGCAGAGTGGTCTTCACCCCATCCTCACCGAAGAACACCATAGTGAAGCTGCCACTGGCCAGAAGCCTGCCCGGGCGAATTTAAAGAGTTTCGGGCTTTTGGGGCCTGGGCTGATCAACAACAAGCCATAAGCCAGAACGTCTATTCGGTCCATCGCAAATCGAAAACCCACGGCCACCACTATGCCAAGACCAAAAGCCCGTAGCCTCTGAACTGCATCTGCATCGCCGGCGCTCACGGCTGCAAAGAGCTCGTCCTTGGGCCCGGCTGACGCGGCCAAGCTGCAGAGCCATAGCACAGGCCAGCGATACATCTTTCCGGTACACTGTACTACCCTACGGACTCTAGACAAGTTACATCATGATTATAACGTCTGAATGTGGTGCTGCTGCGCAGTTCGCAGCAAAAGGCCGGCGTGCCTCGAGACGTGCCTCGAGCAGAAGGGCTTTGACACGAGGCGGGTGCCATATGGGGCCTGGGACTTGGGGGGGCCTTGCGGCGGCAAGGTGCTCCCGTACAGTACCCCGAAGACGAGGTCGGAGCCGAACATTTCGTGCTGCGAGCGCTCCGCGTCTCGGCCTCGCGCTGATCCAAGCGAAGCGTATTCAGCCCAGGGCCAGTCGAGGTGTTTCGGATTTTCAGGTGATGGCCGCAAGCTAAGTTCCTTCAGGTTGGCGGCCGGAGTTCATGCTCTGGTTTGCTTAGATATGGATGATTTGGAAGTCTTTGGGGCGTGGAAGCCTGCCCCAAAAGCCCGACGCCGCACTACGGATGCGACATTTTCAGGAAAGCTCGGGACTTCAGTACGGGGCGCAGGGGGAGTCCCTTTCGAGCCTTGCGCCCTCATCATTGCCGGAAACCCCCCCCCCAAACTCCGAAAGCCCTCTGAAATTGAATGAACCCAAAATTGCCTCACCCCAGCCCGAAGACCTCCAAACCCTGAGCCCTGGACCCGCCGGGCTGAGCTTTCCGCCACTCCTGCGGGTCTGCTCAACTACCAGTTGCCCCCCCCCTCCCCTCCCCTTGCACAAGCTTACCTCAGTGGAAGATAGTGGTTCAAGATCTGCTTCATAGGGCTCACCGGCCATGTCAGGGCATGAACGGTAGGCATTGGACATTTTCGCAGTCGCAGGAAACATGCCTCGACAAGTGCTGAGTTCGAGCCCCCGACACTGGTGTGGCAGCCCTAAACCCTAAACCCCTAAGTCCCAAACCATGACCCCTAAACACCTAAACACCTGAACCCTAAACCCCTAAAGCCTGAAATCTACTTAAGTACTTAAAGTTCTGAGGAGTCCGGAGGGAAACTGCCCGCATCTCGCCTTGAGCAGCAGGCGGACCACCTCCTGGTGGGCCTGGGTGGATGTGAGAGATTCGGGGGAGGGCTCAGGCTTTAGGGAACGGGGTTCCCTAAACCCAAAACGTTTCCCCCCCCCCCCACCCCGCCCCAACCCGCCAAAGCCTAAAAGCACCAACATCCTGAATGAAGGCCCTCACAAACTCTTAAGAGCCCCTTTCAGGCCCTAAACCCCCCCCTGTTAAGGGCCCCAAAAGCCAAGGAAACCCG
This sequence comes from Symbiodinium natans, assembly GCA_905221605.1. Taxonomy (NCBI): domain Eukaryota; class Dinophyceae; order Suessiales; family Symbiodiniaceae; genus Symbiodinium; species Symbiodinium natans. The sequence continues at coordinate 37,733 of CAJNDS010002324.1, forward strand.
AGCTGCCAACGCCCAGGGCGTTCCATTCACGAGGTTCCTCGGAGCTGGAAGGGTTTGGGGTTTGGGGTTTGGGGCTTATAGGGTTTAGGGTCTAGGGTTGAGGGAGTAATTCGGGTTTAGGGTTTGGACATAAGGTGTAGGGTTGACATCGGTTGGCAAGCTGATGTGTGCTCTCCCTTTCGCAACCTTGGCCACATGAACCCTACAATTGGGATAGCCCCAAGCCCTATTACTATGAGAACTTCTAAAGGTTCGGGTAGTCCTAAGTTCGCTGCCCGATGCCCCCAAGCCCTGGGGAGTGAAAACAAGATTGGTAACTCACCTTCTGTCCTAACAAAGGCCTCGCTGAAAGGCGTCCACCTGAATCGCCCTAACAAACCCTGGGCCGATGGCTTCAAACCCCGAACGCCCCCACCCGGCCCTAAACCCCGACTGCCTGTGTCCAGCGCAGGCGCAAGCTGAGCGCCGACGCTGCGCAGCCTGCAACATTGGGGTGTTGGATCTGTTTCAGCGCTTACCGGCCATTGTCAGGGCATGGAACGGCAGACATTGCAGAATCTTTGCAGTCTTGTGAGTCACAGGAAACATGCCTCGACAAGAGCCGAGGTCGAGCCCCGATGTCCTGGGCGGATGTGAGAGATTCGGGGGAGGGCTCAGGCTTTGGGGAACGGGAGCACGCGGACCACCTCCTGGTGGCCTGGGAGGATGTGCGAGGCTCTGGAGAAGGTCCAGGTTGTGTGGTTTGGGGTTGGAGGTTTCAGGGTGTCTAAAGCTTGCGCCTCTTTGAGGAAACATTCAGTTTCAGATACAGCATGAACCTTAATCCCTAAACCCAAAACGCCCCCCCCCCCCCCCCCCCCCCCTGCGGAGATGGGAGTCCGGCATTGAGCAAGCAGATTCCCCCCCTCTCCGCCCCCTCAAACCCTGCCAAATCCTAAAAGCCGGAAGCCCCCCAAAATCCTAGAGCCCTTAAAGCCCTCAACATTAAAGCCCTGAAAGCCTTCAAGCTTGTAAAGCCCCTTTCAGACCCGAAAGTCTCCCCCAAGCCCCAAAAGAACTACCCTCGACCCAAGCCCAGGGGCTTGTCGAGCTGCCAAGGTCAAGGGCGTTCCATTCACCGCGGTTCCTCGGAGGTGGAAGGGAAGGGTTTGGGGTTTGGGGGTTTAGAGTTTATGGTTTGAGGTTTAGGGTTTAGGGAGTAGGGTTTAAGTTTTAGGAAATAAGGTGTAGGGTTGACATCCATGGGCAAGCTGATGTTTGTTATCCCTTTCGCAACCTTGGCCAATGAACTCTAAACCCTATTACTATGAGAACTTCTCGGGTTCATGCAGCTGCCGATGCTCCCAAGCCCTGAAATTGAAAACAACAAAAACCTCACTGAAAGCCTAGCACCGAACGACCGGGAGTGAAAACAAGATTGGAACCCACCTTCTGACCCGACACAGGCTTGGCTGAAAGGCGTCCACCTGACCCGCCCTAACACCAAGCAACCCCGCAAACACCTAACATAACGTTCATAAGGTCCGCCCCGAAACCCCAACAAAGCAACTCGAAACCTGCCCCCCCCCCCCCCCCCCCCCCCCGAAAACCGACAGACCCAAACAGACATAGCCATGCTTACAGAAGCCTGAGCCCAGGAAACTCCAAGCCTTCAGCACGGAGGAAATCCACCCCTCCAAGATCCTTAGCCATGCCACCCTCTGCCTTGTGCACCCCCTCAAAAACGGTGAAAGACGTTCAGAGGCCCCGACTCGACTTCGGGGCGGGCGTTTGCAGATCGCCAGAGCGGCGGCCCTGTCGTCTTCCGTTGAGGATGGCGGGCTTCGGGGTTGTAGAGGGTTTCCTAGGTCCACGGTGCAGGAGTTTGGGAGCTTAGGGTTCTGGGTCGCGGGACCGAATGCCATGTTCAGCAGATGCCGGCACAAATAAACCGACACTCAACACCAGATGCCACAAAATGCACAAGAAAGTTCGCGACTTCCGTGACGCGGGCTCCTGATACTTTGAGAATCATGGGTATAAGACCTACTAGTGTTAAACGCAGGCTTACTTTATTCGCCCTGCTCATAAGAGCTCCAAGTACCCCAAACCCGTACACCCTTGAAGTTAACCCCTCCCTATAAATCCTCAACCCTTGCACACTTCTCTCGAAAAGACCCGTGGGCCTCCGAGCAAGGCGGAGTCGCACACAAGCGGCGGACCTGGAGTTGCACGCGTTTCTGCTTCCGAAAGGAGGGCTGATGAAGGGTTTATTTGGGGTTTATAGGGTGTGTGTGTGTGTGTGTTCGTTCAAAGCAACCTTGTAAAGCATTTACTGAGGGAGTATAGCGAGTTGAGGAGCTCAGGTCTGTTTAGGGCTGCATTTGGGGCTTCGTCGGAGTTGGGCGTTTCGGAGAATGGGCGTTTACGTGGGCTGAGGGGGGGGGGGGGGAGCTCCGGCATTGAGACTGCCCAGCAACACTCATGCGGGGCAATGCCTCCTCCATGCAGCATGGGACGTGCACGCGCCCAACCCTCTCTAAACACGGAACCCCTGGCTCGTCTCCTGAGATTTTGCGGTTTGTGGAAGGCCTTCTGCGGGCGCGAAAGCTTCATGAAGCGATCTGCCTCCATTCCGAAACTCTGGGAGGTCGCTACACCGCTACGTGCAAGGCGAGGTCCCCGAAAGCTCAAAGCTTAGCCTAGTCTATGCGTGGAGATCCAGTCTAGTAGCTTACAACCCCTTTAAAATCTCTGAATCATCTCTATAAACCTGTCAGGACAAAGTCATGGGTTCAAGCCGAACCCAACGATAAGGCAGGTCCCGAAATCCCCCCCCCCCCCTATTCTAAACAGGCAGAAGACACTCCACATCCTCTTTATCCCTGTTTGGAACACACAGCATGCAAAAAGGGAGTCCGGTTCTTGGGCATCCCGGCCCGAAATTCACCCTCCCACTGCCCCACACCCACACACACACACGCACGCACATGCACACATCCCAAGCCTCTTCGAGTTGCATGGGTCCCCCCCAGCTTCCGGCGGAGGCGGCCTCACGCTTGGGATGAGTTGAGAAGGCTTCCAAGAGCTTTGTAGGGTCAGATGGGAGGGTTTAGGGTCTATAAGGTTTAGGGTTTAGGGTTTAGGGCTTAGGGCTTAGGGTTTAGGGTTTAGGGTTTAGGGTTTAGGGCTTAGGGTTTAGGGTTTAGGGTTTAGGGTTTACCCTTTCAAGCTTGCCCTGAAGGTCCGGGGGTACATCCGGCCTTGCAAGAATCCCCCTCTGGGAAACCTGCATGTTTTGTAGGGGACGCTACAGAACCCAACACCACCAAGACCCCAAGGCCCCCAGAAGCACCCCTTTCAAGGATTGCAGATTTTTTCACGAAGACGTTGGGCCGTTCAGCAATTGCCTGCCGTCGAGGACCGACACAATAATCGACCCGACGCCAGATGAAAGAACATGTGCAGGAACGTTCGAGACTTCGGTGATGCGCGCTCTTGTGAATCCTCAGGCCCCAAACCCTATAAACGTTCACATCATCCTAAGCCCTACCGCCGAATCGACAAAACAAACAAACCCTGCCGCCCTAAACCCTCAAGCCTTAAACTACTCCCCCAATGAAGCCCCCAATCCTAAACCGAAAGCTGTAAACTCCGAATGTGAAACCCCAACCCCCAATCTGTAACCCACAAGAACCGTACGAAGAGGGTTTAGGGGTTTAGAAGGTTTAGGGTTTAGGGTTTATAGGGCTTAAAGGGTTGATAGAGGGTTTAGGTGTAGAAGGTTTAGGGTTCAGGGGGTTTAGGGGTTTAGAGGATTTAGGGGGTTTATGGGTTTAGGGGGTTTAGAGGGTTCAGAGGGCTCAGGGGTTTAGAGGGTTAGTGGGTTTAGAGGGTTTAGAAGGTTTAGGGTTTAGGGGGTTTCAGAGGGTTTGTAGGTTTTAGAGGGTTTCGGGTTTAGGGGCTTAGGGCTTAGAGGGTTTAGAGGGTTTAGAGGGTGTAGAGGGTTTGTAGGGTTCAGGGGTTAGGGTGCAAGGCGACACCCCGAAAGCTGCTTCAAACCTGACCGAGCCGAGGGAGGGGCCGTGTTGAGGCATCGCGACCTCGCCGCCATGACTGCCACGACCTCGCCATGACCAAACCCTAAACCCTAAACCCTAAACCCTAAACCCTAAACCCTAAACCCTAAACCCTAAACCCTAAACCCTAAACCCCCCTAAACCCTAAACCCTAAACCCTAAACCCTGGACCCTGGACCCTTGAGCCTGAAGCTGAATTTGAAGCGTTGAGGGTTTGAGCCCCTTGGGATTTCAAGGGCTTGGGGTCGCAGGATTCGTCTCAGGCTCTCGCGGAATAGGAGGCTTCGGAAAGGGCTGAAGGACCCGGGGCGCGCCGAATCTTCGTGACCTTTACGGTTTCGTTGGGCTCAGGGTTTACATGGGTGGCGGTCAAAAGCATCCCTTTTGGGGTACCCTAAATATTAGGTGCCGTATTATAGTCGGGATCCAAAAAGGGGACCATAATTTTGACAGCCACCCACGTGTAGGGGAGGGTTTAATCGGCTTCAGGATCTCATTTAGCGAAGGGGGCCTGGTGCCTTGCGAAGGGGTTGCCGATGTTGCACCAGGATACCCCATCACTGAGAGGGCCCCAGTTTGAGCTATGAGAGCTCATCCGCAAAAGCCTCTCTGGACTCTTGACTACAAACCCAAACCCTCCTTAACCCACAAGAAAGGCGCCCTAAACCCTGAACACCTCCCCCCCCCCTGTAGGTTTCGGGTTTAGGGTTTGGGGTTTGGGGTTTGGGGTTTAGGGTTGAGGGTTGAGGTTTGATAAGCCCAATCAACCTTATGTCGAAGCCCTACAACCGAAACAACAACAACAATAAGAAAGCTTGCCGCTCTAAGCCCAAGCCCTCATGAACACCGCAGTCCTAAACCAAAAGCTGGAAAGCCCAGATTCGAACCCCCACTCCCAATCAACAACCAGAAAAAAACCACACAAACTTTCCAAAAAAACACTCAGCCATTCACGTCGAGCTTGAGACTTGCGCACAGCTCTTAACCTTGCTGCCCTAACCCGCAGCCCCGTCCCAAAACCCCAAATATGCCCCACAAAACCCGCACGAGGCTTCTGAGAAGCACTCAAGCTCGACGCTGAACCGCCCTAGTCTTAGCCCGAATCAAGGACCCCTTGAGACCCCAAACACTAAACTCCGAACTGGAAGACCAAGGACTTTCATGAGAAGATTCTGATTGCGAGGATCGAAAGAAACAGCGACAATCGCAAGTTTGATGAGCGACAAGCTGCACAAAGGAACACCTTTGATGTATCTTCAAGTCAAGTTCCTCGTGGGCAGAACAAAGATTATGAACAGCAGCAGGGAAATTCCTCAGACTTCGATCTAGAGAGGGCTTAAGGGATTTGATCGTAAGTTTCAAGGTTTGCGGCTGACAGGGGGGGGGGGGGGCTACTTCAGTAAACTAAGGTTGTGCCCTCAAAGCGGCAACCTGAATGAACTCCAACAAATGCATTGGCATAACCATATCCTGGAATCCCAACACTCCGTGGAGCTCTTTGTTTATGAGGGTTTAGGGTTTTCAGGGATGGGGTAGGCCAGGGACGCTGTTAGAAACGGGCGTAACAGAACGATCCGGACATCCAAAGCGTGCGCCAACCTATGGCTGGCCTCGATACCGCGCCATCTCGAACCCTTAAGCAACCGATTCAAGAGACTTGCCTTGAACGAACTAGACACAACAAAGTGTATGCTAATGCAAGATCATGTGTATATATATATATATATGTGCATATCCATATTTATATCCCCTGATCCCTTGAACGCCAGATCTGAAACCCTACACCTTCAAAAAAAGGTCACGGCGTCTTCGAAGACCAGAAACACTTTCTCAACCCAGATGGCCTGGGCAGGCGCCCCATGGCTGCGCTGTGCTGGGCATCCAGCCTGGGAGCAAAACACATTTCGGGGGTAAAGGGTTTGGGGTTTAGGGTTTAGGGCTCGGGAACTGCCTGAAAACAGTCAAAAAAATGCACAGCCTTGACGCCCTCGACCCTGAACCTTAAGTCCTGGCTCTTTGAGGCCTTGTGCCTGCTGCCATGTTCATGCCTGCAATGCTGCAAAGCACGCCTTTAGATACGAACAGCCCTAACGCCGAACCATCACGAAGACGCACATCGCAATGTTCAGGAAAGGCCCCCCTCCCCCTTCCACTCCACCCGAAGGAAACCCACCCCCAGAGACCAACAGCTCAATCAAGCCTAATCCTAACGCAGCATGATGTTCAGGCTGCCTTAGTCACGGAGGGTCCCTTTCGAATCCTTGCGCCTTCAACCCCTCGCGCCTTCAACCCCTCAAGAACCCAAGCCAGAAGCTTTCCTGAACCACATGAACCCTAAACCTTCCCGTCCGAAGCCGTAACACCTTGAACCACGCCTTCATGAAGCCCCTTTGTGAAAGCCCAAGCAAACCCCGAACAACATCCCTAAACTCTGAACCCGAAGCCCCGAAAAACCCTGCAGCCAGTGGTGAAACCCACAAGCCATTCAAAAGACCCTACTTGGAGCTTCATCGGTAAGTCTAAGACTTATTTGGTCGCCCAGTAGCCATATGATCATCAGGCCACACTTTTCCTTTTTCATTTGGGCTACCAAGCCTTGTAGGGTTTCATGTCTTATGACCCGACTTATGGCCCTACTCTCAAGTACCCGAAGGCCCTAAGGATCCTAAACCCCTTAAAAAGCCCTCCCTAAACCCTCAACTTAGCCCTGAAACTCTACCTGAAAGTATCCAATGAAGCCCCAAGCACGGCGCCTTCGGGCTCGCCCCCAGGTGAGCGCCAAGGGGCCGGACCTGGAGTTGAACGGGTGGGGAGCGGGGGAAGGGTTAGGGTGTAGAGCGTAGACGGTTTACAGGGTTTCTCTAGGGCTTATGGGGTTTGTAGGGCGTTTTCAAGGCAGCGTTGTAAGCGCTTCGGCAGTTCAGGGAGTTCAGGGCGTTGAGGGGTGCGGGAGTTCAGGCCTGCATTTGGGGGCTTCGCCGGCTTGGAAGTCGACCACTCTAGAAGTTGCTTCGGAGAATGGTCGTTGATAGGCGGGGATGTGGGGTCATTGCCTCCTCTAGCACCCGGCCCCCCCAAAAACCTGGAAGCCCCGACGCGCGTCCTGAGGAGCTTCCGCTTCTACGCTACTACCCCTAAACATGAAACCCTAAACCCCCTTAGTACCCCTAAACACCAACCCCTATAAGTCCCAAAAGCTCTTGTTGGGCTCGTGGGGCCGCTTTGGAAACCCCAGAAAGGGCTTCGCTTCATGGAGCTTGGGGGCTCTCACGATCTTGCGACGCCGCGCAGCTCCCCTGGTAGCCGAAACCCTAAGAGTGTACCCTAAAAACCCTGTACCCTAAGCCCGAAATCCCAAAGACTAACCCTAAACCCTGTGCCCTACACCCACTGGCAACAGTTGGCTCCAAAACTCTGAACGGGTTATTGGTTCAGTTCTACTTGGAGGTTCATGGTGCTCACTAACCAATGTTAACTGTACTTATAACTGTACTTATATGCATAATGGGGCACTTGAGGGGCTTACGAGTGGGTTATAAGTACAGTTCTAAGTTTAGGGGGTTTAGAGGGTTTGTAGGATTTAGAGGGTTTAGGGGTTTAGAGGGTTTAGAGGGTTTAGGGGGGTTTAGAAGGTTTAAGGCTTAGGGGCTTAGAGGGTTTAGAGGGTTTAGAGGGCTTAGAGGGCTTAGAGGGTTGAGAGGGCTTAGAATTCTGGAGGTTCAGAAGGTTTAGAGGGTTTAGGGGGTTTAGATGGGTCAGAGGGTTTAGGGGTTTAGAAGGTTTAGGGTTTAGGGGTTCAGAGGGTTTAGGGTTTATAGGGTTTAAAGGGCTTAGAGGGTTTAGGGGTTTAGGGGGTTTAGAAGGTTTTGGGTTCAGGGGGTTTGGGGGTTTAGGGGTTTAGAGGGTTTAGAGGGTTTAGGGGGTTTTTGGGTTTAGAGGGTTTAGAGGGTTCATGGGGTTTAGAGGGTTTGTAGAGTTTAGAGGGTTTGGAGGGTTTGGGGGTTTAGCGGGTTTAGAAGGTCTAGGTCGTAGGGGTTGAGGGCTTAGGGGTTTAGGGGGTTTAGAGGGTTTAGGGGCTTTTAAGGGTTTGCGGGATTTAGAGGGTTTATGGGATTTAGAGGGTTCAGGGGTTTAGAGAGTTTAGGGGGCTTAGAGGGTTTAGGGTTTGTAGGGTTCAGGGGTTAGGGTGCAAGGCGACACCCCGAAAGCTGCTTCAAACCTGACCGAGCCGAGGCACTCGTCAAGGAGGTGCCGTGTTGAGTCATCTCCCGCGACCTCGCCGCCACGCATGCCACGACCTCAACCCTAAACCCTCAACCCTAAACCCCAAACCCTAAACCCTAAACCCTTGACCCTTGAACCTCAAGCTGAATTTGAAGCGAATGAGGGTTTGAGCCTCTTGGGATTTCAGGAGTTTTGGGGCCGCAGGATTCGTTTCAGGCTCTCGCGGAATAGGAGGCTTCGAAAGGGCTAAAGGACGCGGGGGGGGGCCGAAGGTTCGCGACTTTTAGGGTTACGCTGGGTTTAGGGTTTAGGGTACTTTTAGGCTTCAGGATTTCATTTAGGGAAGAGGGTTGACCTGTGAAGGGGTTGCCGGGTTGCACCGGGAGCCCCCACCACCGAGATGGCCCAAGCTGAAGCTATGAGAGCTCAACCAAACCCTCTTTAACCCACAAAAAAGGCCTCAACGCCCTAAACCCCGAACCCCCCCCCCCCCAAAAAAAAAAAAAAAAACAGCCCTAAACCTCCAAACCCTGAGCCCTGGAGCCAACAAAAGATGGTGAAGCCTTCTGTCCCCAAGCGGAAAGATGCACAGAGGCAGTTCGGGCACACCCTAAACCCTAAACCCTAAACCCTAAACCCTAAACCCTAAACCCTAAACCCTAAACCCTAAACGCCAATCCCTAAACCCTAAACCCTAAACCCTAAACCCTAAACCCTAAACCCTAAACCCTAAACCCTAAACCCTAAACCCTAAACCCTAAACCCTAAACCCTGCAAGGCTCGGCCCGGGCTTCGCAACCCGCCGCGCCTGCTGGTCACAAGCCTGCCTCGGTGTGGAAGATTGGGGTGCTTTTAGGCCTGTTTTAGGGATCGTCGGCTGTTTTCTGGGCATGAAGCAGTAGACATTGCAAACTCTGCAGTCGTTTTGGGTCGCAGGAAAACATGCCTTGGCAAGAGCTGAGATCGAGCCCCGACACGTTGTTTCGGCATCCTCCGCCAGAATTCTCACAACAGAAGCTAGAGTGCCAGAGCACCCAAGCCGGTGGGCCAATTGCAGCCGCCACGCTACAGTACATACAGCACGTTGTGTTTTTTGCGCATGTTTTTTCTCGAAGAAAGTGTACTGTCCTGAACACATTGTACGATATACTTGCATGAGACATCGGCCATGTCTTTGATTGCCGTAGGCTCACCTGAAAAGTTGGTTAACAAAGATTTCGCCTCATGCGGCTCAAAGAGTTCGCCCGGCACAAGTTCTGCACCAGGAAACAACGTGACATTGTCACGCATGCCCCTTGCCGGAGCTTGTGTGCATGGGGGGCTGCAAGGGCTCAGTATGGAGCCATGGGGTCTTACCAAGTGAGATGCTCAAGGCGTGGAGGCTCTGAGGCTGCTGGGGTGTTTGGGCTAAGCCCTTGCAGGTGCTCAAGCAGCACCGGTGGAGACCCTGGAGGGCTTGGCCCTGGATTTCCGGGTGCTCCGCCCCCCATACTTCTTCAAACCCTTAGCTTTGCCCTTCTTGGCTGGAGGCAACTTCGACTCAAGGTCGACAGGATTCGAGCTCTCCTCGCTGCTCCATGCAGGAGCACGACGGTCCTCCGCGATGGTCAATGGCAACTTCAGAGACGCAGACCTCAGGAGGACTTTCTTTCTCACTGCCGCACCACACCATCAACCATCACAGCAGCCTCCATCACAGCAGTCGAACGGGATAAGAAACCTCGCCTCTCCCAACATCCCCAGCCTGCGAGATCACACAGCATCACAACACCCCGGCCTCATTTGAAGGTCCTGGCGAACCAGGCGCACTTTGCCATGCTTCCTCCTCCAAGAAGGGACAATGAGGACACAACATCAAGAAGTGCCAGCTGTCTGCAACGGCATGTACACGTCTACACAGATGTATTTCTCAGGTTGCGAAGGGAGGTGCCACGCGACAGCAAGACAAAACGATTCTGGGAGGTCGGGGGATGCTCTTCGGGCCCACGCACGCGCCTTTGTGTCGACAGCTTCGGCGCTGTCAATCACCAAAATCCCAACGTCCAACATGTCCGTGGAGATGGCCGGAGGCTCCTCTACCTTAAGTGCACGTTGTGGTTGGACCACTCTGAACATATGACTCATATGACGCCTTCCAACATTCACCTTGTTGTTCTGGTTGGCCCAGGCACGGATTCTGAGCCCATGAGGTTCGGCTCCGGGGCTCCGGGAAGCTCCTCTCATGGACCCGGCTGCCGTCTTATAAGACTCGAAGGTGCATGACTCAGGGGCCGTTCCAAGCTGCGAAGCTTTGGGCGCTTCTTGAGACGGGAACGTGTATCCCCAACATGGAATGAGCATCCTGGTCCGGTTTTGACTATACTACACTTCAATTACTCTTCGGAGATACTTGCACTTTTGTGCACGGCCTTTCTCGCTTGCCGTCGCTCGCCTTGTCAGTGAACATCGGGGGGCGTGACAGAAACTCATGCGGCCATGTTGTGTCGCACGCTTTCGGGCGCGTGCGCTGGCACTCTGGGCTTCTGAGGGCTTTGATCATGATCAGGAACTGGTAGATGCAATCAGCTTTTCTAATGTCTGCCCCTACTACAGTTGCCCTTCCTCCTTCGGTACTCTAAGCATCTAGGGTTGGGCACTACAGGGAAACGCGACTGCTGTTCGAGTCGGTTTCTCACTCCAGACGTAGCCGAAGGAAGCAATCGCATGGGGCGATCTCATGAGCTGCACCGCTGGCATCTCTGTACTTCTGTGCTCGGGACGCTGCTCAGTCAGCTGGCAAAATCCTATGCAACACTGCTTCTGCTAGCCATGGATGCTGTGGTCAGCGCATGCGTGCTGGTATCTGGGCACGGAAATCGCAAGGGGACTGCTAGTCCTCGTACTTAGACCGTCAGTCATTGCCGGGAATTTCGGCGGGATCTCTGCGTGTCCACGCATGAGGGCGCGACAACCTTTGGCGATGTTCTCTACACTCAAAATCACTCAAACTCAACTTTACCATGTGTATAGATAGATAGATAGATAGATAGATAGATTAATGGATTAGATCGATGGATAGATAGATGGATAATAGATATTCAGATACATCTCACAACATCTCTGTCATCTCTGTAAAGTCGTACCAGACCTTTGTGACTACAACGCATGGGTTTGAACAAACGTGGTTTGACACTGGTGGGAAGACTCCGTCGGGTCCCACGGTCCGCCTCCCCGCTATTATCTTCAATAAAGCCTTAAAAACTCCCCTGCTCCGAGCGCTCCCTGGTCTCCTCATGCAAATTCTCGGAAGGGGCGTCTTTGCCCCGAGCGTGCTGCGGTGCCGGGGAGTCCTTGCGTAGAAAGCGACTCCGACGTCCGAACATGCCCATGTGCAAGGTCGTACATACATTGCAAAATGAACCACAAGCCTTGTGACAAGACAACCGTTTGTTTTTGCACGGCCTGGCTCTGCTCCTCCTGGAAACATGGTTTGAAAACCTAGCGTAGGAAGCCATGCTCCACCAACATGGAGAACCCTAAGCTAACCAAGGAAAGTAACGCAGTGGAGAACTCTAAGGTCCTCTTCGATTGCATCGATGCGGACGCCCACGGTGTCGGCTCTGGGTGCTTCTTCACTGGCCGGGATGTCATCGGGCGCAAGCTTGAACTCCAGGTCACAAACTCGCACAGCATAGCCTGGAAACTTGTCAAAACTCCACAGGCCACGAAAAAAAGTGCGCCTCAAGCTGACGCACCGGTATATATGTGCATCCCGCCTGCAAAAAGCCACGTGCTCAGGAGGAGGCTCAAGAACTGCACAAGCAGTTGATCAGCCGTCTGGGCTGAGTAGAGAAGCGAGTAGGCGGTGATGCACCCGCAGAAAAATGCCTCCGAGCGTTGCTCCTCCTCAACAGCGGCTGCGGCACTTGCCAGAAGAAGCTTCGCTTGCCATGGTTCCAAGCTACAACACGAAGACTCAAGTCAAAAAAGTCCCTGTCAAACGCCGAAGCAGGCCCTTTACTTTGAACATCCACGTCCTATGAGGGCGCTGTAAGGATCATCTAGGATATGGGCACTGTAGAGATGCTCTGTAGGATGTGGTTTTGGGATACGACCCGAGCTGAGTCCAAGCCACCTCGATGAAGTCCAAGAGGTCCTTCCGCATGAGGCCTGTGCGCAAGGAGTCCTTGATCGCCTGTGCGTCATGTGCGTGTGACGCAGGGAGACTCAGGGATGGAGAGCTTGGCTCGACACGTCTTGAAAGTGTTGTATACCTGACTACGACCTCTAGATCTGTGTGACTGACTCGGTGCTTTCTCAAGATTGTGGAAGACAACTCAACGGTTCTCCGGGAAGCAGGCTCCATTCCTGCAGGCCTCGCGGAGACGCCAAGGAGGGAGGGCAGACAGCTGCTTCAGCACACTGCGAGCCACCAGGAAGCTGATCACCCCAGCGAACAGGTGGTGCTTCGTGACCAGCAAGGTGACGATGGTGTTGATGTCAAGCCCAACATCCAGCACCAGCAAGGCCAAGCCCTGCCACACCCCGGCCCGCCAAGGCCACGAGAAACCGACCACCGGCCTGAGACTCTTGTGCACCGTGCAGAAATCTTGGGGGCGAGTGCTCTGAAGCAACTCTTTTACGGCCCAGCGCTTCACGTCCTCAGCAACTCTGCGCTTTCGAATCCGTGCTCGCAAGCTGGGCGCGCAGGAGTTCAGGACTGCGCAGAGCAGACAGAGCAAGTAGAAGCCCAGAAGGCCCAAATACGAGTGCCGAGCCAGATCAAAAAGACCAATTGCTGAAACACCGCCAGGGGCCCACTGGAAAAGCCAGTGCTGACGCAGCCGGCTGCTATCCCACGCATTGAACTTGCTCCGCGACCAGTCCACAAGGGCAGGATTCAGCAGCATGGAATCGGAGGCGCCCACCGTGGAATGTATGGAAAACAAGTACGCGTCGCCAAATACCGAGAAGTATAATCCGCCACAAAGACATGTCAAGATCAGAGTGCGCAGGAAGCCGGCCACCTGGACAGCGGCTTCGGGAAACCGTAATTTCTAGTCGCTCACTGGTCTTGGAAATGTGGGTGCGACTGTGGTCTCAAACTGTGCTAAGCCGACAAAGCCTTAGAGGGCTGCAGGTGTTAGGGTTGAAGGGCTTAAGGGTTCAAGTGCTTGCAGGACTGAGGGGTTTAGGGTTTGAAGTTCGGGGTTGGCTTCATCGCGACGTGGTGGCTGGTTGATGCCCTGGCGGTGATTACTTACACCCTCAAATCTAAACCCAAAGCCTACATTCGAAACCATAAAACCTGAAATCGACACCACAACAAACCCAAACCCAAAACACCAAAACACGAGCCCTAAACCCCAAACATCCCCAAACCACGAGCCCTAAGCCCCAAACCCCGTTTGAAAAAAACGAACTTGCTGCGCGTGGCGTCTGCCTCATTGACCCTCACTTGCTGTTGATCCTGATAAGCATCTCGACCAGTTGCTCCCCGGAAATCCCAGAAATTCCTCCCAGAAAAAAGTTTCGCCTGGCCTTGTCTTTCAGGGCCCGGCCCAGCCCTCCAAAGTGGCGCTTTCACTGACCCGCCTACAAGGAGGAGGAAAAGAAGCCTCCATAAAGGCCCATTTCCGCCATCAAAAACCCTGCTAGAATCGACATGAATGACGGTACCGGAATGCCTTACGCGAGCCTCTTCAGTGATCCACTATGAACGGCCTACATGGGCGTTTCGAAGGGGAACCGATTGCCCGAAACCTTTGTAAGAGCACGTCGCCGAGGTGGCTATAAACTGAATCTTCGGAAGTGAAGTCGTGTGTCTCTTCTTCGTAACTCGTTCCCCTTGTTCAGAAGTTCTCATACGTGACAAAACCACAGGAGCTGAGCGAGCAAAGTTGGGCCTGTGAGGCTGTGTCCTTGGTCATGATGGCCTTCGCGGGGGCTTGGAGCAGACTCCCGACTCCGTAGTGCCTGGCTGCCGGGCCGACGTAGCAGAGGAGGACCACCGGCAGCCACCAAATCCAGCGAACCAGCAAGTTCGCGAACCCCAACCACAAAACGGCAACTAAGACTTCGAGCCACCTCCACAGCCTGAGGAGCCACGCGTTTTTCGCAAAGGCTAGGCTCACCAGCTGCTTGGCACCCTGCTCGAAGGGGTCCTCCGCCAGCCGTCTGCTTTGCCGCTTCTTCGTCCACTTGGCTGCGAGAGTCTCCAGACGAATGGCTACAACTGCCGCACTGACAGCGGAGACCAATGCAACCCATGTGAGCCAGTCGGACAGGGTGTTGGCAATCACATCCTCGAACGTGATGCGGGATTGCAAGAACTCCTTCATGCCAAGATGAATGGCTCTCCCTTTTTCACAGGCAGTTCTCACGCCGGACAGACCAAACCCCACGATGAAAAGCGCGACCCCCAAAACCCACGGCCAGACCGGCGCCTGCGAGAGCGAAATGTCCACCTACAACGAGTGAGTGCAATTTCGAGCACGGAATGCGCACCGACGCCGGAGAAAGTACCGTCGCGAAGCCAAATGCCACGCTTCGAGACGTGCGGCGTGCTCACGGGACTTTCAGAAATGATGCCCGGCCAAGAATGTGCTAGTTCTGCACTTCACGAGGAGCATGCAAGGAAAGAGCTCCGTGTCGAGCACGCAGATCCTTGTAAGGGACACACGAGGCGAACCCATCCAACACCCCCAAAAAAGCAGGAGCGTACGTCCCATGTTTTCGCAACACGGAGCCACCCAAGCCTCAAAAGGGTGCAATCTTGGGCGTTTGTACGTAACCAGCCACCCTGGAATCCCGTAGTCAAAGCCCACCTGTGGGTGAAAGCTGCGCGCCCGGGCGTTGAACAACTATCTCAACCTAACCCTCTTTACTCTTCACGTTAGAACCCCTTAGCAACCTTAGCGTTGCCAGGTTACTTGGGGAAAAAGATCGAGAGAACAATCCATGATGTCATGAAGCCAGTCTCTTGTTGCCCGTCCTTGGCTTCGGGATCCTTCAGCCGGTCCACGAGTGCGCCAAAGATGTCAGCCCAACTGGGGCGCCCGCCACAGCTGGCAAGCCAGAAATGCACATCCGACTCCCGCAAATCCTCCGGCTTTGAGCACTGCAAGTCCGCCGCAGCCTCCTTCCAGGCTTGAGGGACTTCGGTCAGGTTGAGATGGCAAACTGTGTCGACCAGGAAGCGGCATTCCAATTCAACTGTCAAGCTGTCTGTGTCAGCAGCACTTGCTTCGAGCCATTGCGCCAGGAGGAGTTGGATGACCTGAACGCGGTGCTCTCTGGCTGCGGTGTGCAAAGGAGTGTCGCCCAAGTCGTCCGCAAGCTTGAGGCAATCAGGACATTGCTGGGCAAGGACACGAACGATCTCGGTGTTGCCATAACTGGCTGCCGTGTGCAAAGGAATCCGGCCGTCATCGTCCGCAAGCTTGAGGCAATCAGGACATTGCTGGGCAAGGAAACGAACGATCTCGGTGCTGCCATAACTGGCTGCCGTGTGCAAAGGAGTCTCGCCCCCGGCGCCAGCAACCTTGAGGCAATCAGGCCATTGCTGGGCAAGGAAACGAACGATCTCGATGTTGTCACGACTGGCTGCTATGTGCAAAGGAGTCCAGCCGTAGCCGTTCGCAAGCTTGAGGCCCTCGGGCCATTGCTGGGCAAGGAAACGAACGATCTCGATGTTGTCACGACTGGCTGCTATGTGCAAAGGAGTCCTGCCGTCATCGTCCGGAAGCTTGAGGCCGTCGGGCCATTGCTGGGCAAGGAAACGAACGATCTCGATGTTGCCATGACTGGCTGCTATGTGCAAAGGAGTCCAGCCCCAGTTGTCAGCAAGCTTGAGTCCGTCGGGCCACTGGTCTAACAGAAGCTTCACGAGCTCGATGCTGCCGTTGTGGCAAGCGAGGTGCAACGGCACGCGGTCCAAACCGTCCGTGGCTTGCGCACCCTCTGGCCAGGCAGTGAGTAGTAACCGCACGACAGCGACATCTCCCTGCCAGCTGGCTTCATGCAGCAGAGTGGTCTTCACCCCATCCTCACCGAAGAACACCATAGTGAAGCTGCCACTGGCCAGAAGCCTGCCCGGGCGAATTTAAAGAGTTTCGGGCTTTTGGGGCCTGGGCTGATCAACAACAAGCCATAAGCCAGAACGTCTATTCGGTCCATCGCAAATCGAAAACCCACGGCCACCACTATGCCAAGACCAAAAGCCCGTAGCCTCTGAACTGCATCTGCATCGCCGGCGCTCACGGCTGCAAAGAGCTCGTCCTTGGGCCCGGCTGACGCGGCCAAGCTGCAGAGCCATAGCACAGGCCAGCGATACATCTTTCCGGTACACTGTACTACCCTACGGACTCTAGACAAGTTACATCATGATTATAACGTCTGAATGTGGTGCTGCTGCGCAGTTCGCAGCAAAAGGCCGGCGTGCCTCGAGACGTGCCTCGAGCAGAAGGGCTTTGACACGAGGCGGGTGCCATTCCGAAGGTCTCACAGGTCCCATGGGGCCTGGGACTTGGGGGGGCCTTGCGGCGGCAAGGTGCTCCCGTACAGTACCCCGAAGACGAGGTCGGAGCCGAACATTTCGTGCTGCGAGCGCTCCGCGTCTCGGCCTCGCGCTGATCCAAGCGAAGCGTATTCAGCCCAGGGCCAGTCGAGGTGTTTCGGATTTTCAGGTGATGGCCGCAAGCTAAGTTCCTTCAGGTTGGCGGCCGGAGTTCATGCTCTGGTTTGCTTAGATATGGATGATTTGGAAGTCTTTGGGGCGTGGAAGCCTGCCCCAAAAGCCCGACGCCGCACTACGGATGCGACATTTTCAGGAAAGCTCGGGACTTCAGTACGGGGCGCAGGGGGAGTCCCTTTCGAGCCTTGCGCCCTCATCATTGCCGGAAACCCCCCCCCAAACTCCGAAAGCCTTCTGAAATTGAATGAACCCAAAATTGCCTCACCCCAGCCCAAAGACCTCCAAACCCTGAGCCCTGGACCCGCCGGGCTGAGCTTTCCGCCACTCCTGCGGGTCTGCTCAACTACCAGTTGCCCCCCCCCTCCCCTCCCCTTGCACAAGCTTACCTCAGTGGAAGATAGTGGTTCAAGATCTGCTTCATAGGGCTCACCGGCCATGTCAGGGCATGAACGGTAGGCATTGGACATTTTCGCAGTCGCAGGAAACATGCCTCGACAAGTGCTGAGTTCGAGCCCCCGACACTGTTGTGGCAGCCCTAAACCCTAAACCCCTAAGTCCCAAACCATGACCCCTAAACACCTAAACACCTGAACCCTAAACCCCTAAAGCCTGAAATCTACTTAAGTACTTAAAGTTCTGAGGAGTCCGGAGGGAAACTGCCCGCATCTCGCCTTGAGCAGCAGGCGGACCACCTCCTGGTGGGCCTGGGTGGATGTGAGAGATTCGGGGGAGGGCTCAGGCTTTAGGGAACGGGGTTGTGTCGTAAAAGAGCGCCAACCCTAAACCCAAAACGTTCCCCCCCCCCCACCCCCGCCCCAACCCGCCAAAGCCTAAAAGCACCAACATCCCCAAACCCTAAACCCTAAACCCTAAACCCTAAAGCTCTTAAGAGCCCCTTTGAGGACCTAAACCCCCCCCTGTTAAGGGCCCCAAAAGCCAAGGAAACCCGAGCTGCCAACGCCCAGGGCATTCCATTCACGAGGTTCCTCGGAGCTTGGGGTTTGGGGTTTGGGGCTTATAGGGTTTAGGGTTGAGGGAGTAATTCGGGTTTAGGGTTTGGACATAAGGTGTAGGGTTGACATCGGTTGGCAAGCTGATGTGTGCTCTCCCTTTCGCAACCTTGGCCACATGAACCTTATAATTGGGATAGCCCTAAGCCCTATTACTATGAGAACTTCTAAGGTTCATGTAGTCCTAAGTTCGCTGCCCGATGCCCCCAAGCCCTGGGGAGTGAAAACAAGATTGGTAACTCACCTTCTGTCCTCACAAAGGCCTCGCTGAAAGGCGTCCACCTGAATCGCCCTAACAAACCCTGCAGTCACGTCACCCCAAACCGCAACCAACAAAAACTCGAAACCTGCCTCCCCCGAAGACCGACACCACGTACAGACGGACCCAAATTACATGGTAAGCCTACAGACGTGAGCAAATGCAGCATGTTCGGGACATCCCCTATCTGTTCCGGTGTGGGTGCCTGGGAAAATGCCGCATTTTCTTACGTGTTCAGAAACTGCCCGGGGCATTCTTCCGCTACGTCACCAGCTTCTATAGGCTAATCTGGCCTTTTAAAGCATACACTGAAGTTCTTGCAACGCGAGAATTCTTTGGCAAACCGATGTCCCGCCACGCCAAAGCTGCAGCCGAGAGCCCGGCTTCCACACGCTAGAGGTCACAAGAAGTCGACTTTTCCACATTCTCCAGGTTGCTCTCCAGAAAAATGAAGAAGAATGCTCTGAGGATCGGTTTTTGTGATAATGCCTACACAGAAACTGCCCTGGGCCACGTACGTAGGCCCTGTAGGCGTTTTCACAACAATGGGGGGATTTCGGGACTTCTTCGGTGTGGAGAGACGGCGACCCCTGTAAAAAACGCCAAGCTGATGTCCCAAGCTTGCAGTGAGAGCCCCCAAAAGCGTTGAAGGCCGGGTTTTGAACGGCTTCGGGCTTTTCTCTGGGCCGATGGCTTCAAACCCCGAAGCCCCCACCCGGCCCTAAACCCCGACTGCCTGTGTCCAGTGCAGGCGCAAGCTGAGCGCCGACGCTGCGAGGACAACATCGCGAGAACATGGCCTTGCCGCAGGGTGCAAAGGTTGAGGATCTGCAAATCAGATCACTTCAGTGAATTTCGGAAAGGTTGGGCTCAGGGTTGCTTTTTCGCGGTTTGAGCTCCAGGGACGCAGCCTTTGCAGAGCAGAGCAAACCCATAACGAACTTGTCGGGGCCCTTGCGCCCACGTGCGAGCCGCGGAGTCGCGGAGTTGCAGAGCAGATCCTCGAAGCAAGTCCGCCTTCTCGTCTAGGCTTGAATGACCGTCATGCCAGAACAAGCCAGCACAAGTTATGAGCAAGTGCGCAATGTGTCACAGGTGCCGCTGGCCGTTCTAGCCGCTGAGTTGGCTCGCATCCCCAGGACTCAGCCGAAGGCCTCCCAGAAGACGACCCAAACAGAGCAGTTCTTCTTGATTCCTTGGAACCCCCCCCAAAAAAAAGTACCCCCCAAAAGAACACTTTCACTATGCCAACCTCCCCACCTCTGTCCCCATGAAGCTCGGAAGCCAAGATCGATGAAGGCACGAAGAAGGCGCCCAACCCTCGGCGATGGTCGGGAATTTTACCCATTTTTGGGGAGCTGAGAGCTTCTTCAACCTTACAAATCCCTCAATCTGGGCTACCTCTGTTTGAGCTTCATTCAGAGTTCAGCAATGTGTGCTTCAGCGGCTTCGGTTTTCAGGCTGTTGGTGAGGATCTTAGGTTTCTGGGCTGGGGATTTGGCGTTGAGGGTTTTGAGCATCTTGGAATTTCAGGGGTTTGGCG